>VDFB02268282.1:0-43589 GCA_007258455.2 Sequoia sempervirens | reverse complement strand
ACAAGAAAAAAGAAAAGACAATGTTTACAACAGATAGAAGAATGTAGATACAAATAGAAGAAATTCATGATAAATTTTCTTCCTTTGTATCCTTGCACCAATGAAGTAACAAGGGTCATCCAAAGAAAGCTCACAAACATAAAGACACGACAAGAAACACGATATAGGGAATCACATTACCTACATGCAATCATAGAGAATATGAAAAGAAAAGAAATAGAGTATGTCACATGTGAGCCAACCTAAAGTAGGTTGTCTACATCCAAATCTTTCTCATCATATATGGAAAGTGAATGACTAGCCAAAGGGACTACAACAAGTGCCATACTAGGATCATCACTAGGTTAAACATGTGGTGGGTCACTCGCATCAAGTGGATCATCACGGTTGCCTCCATCTAAATTCATAGAAGTGGAAAATAATAAATTCAATTCATTATGCACTTCTTCACCAATTTTAGCAATCCCATCATCATCATCCAAGTTAAGGTAGAGAATCATCATTCTTTATTTGAGTTAGTTGTTGATCTTGGGTTATTGCTTTATTCTTTTCTTATAATTGATGAGAAATAGCACAACATCTATGCCTACACTCTTTAGTGTTCCAATTTCTTCTTGCATGGTTTTCAAGTTGTGATGGTGTAGGAGCGGGCTTATCAACCATTGACCTCTTTTCTTCCCTTAGGGAAGGAATGGAAGAGACCTCCATGGGTTGTGAAACCACTTTCTCTTTAGGTTTATAAACTTGTTTGGTTTTAGGAGGCACAAATAGAATTGTATGGTTATGTCTTGGTATTTTGTAGGATATAGGTGGCATAATAGCATCATACTTAGTTTGATTATTTAGGAGAGCTTTTGGTTCAAGCATAGGTTCATCTATAATAATGGGAGTGGGAGGAACAACTATACATCTTTCGATTTTAGGTGGGATATTAGCAAGGGATAACTCTTTATACACTTTTCTTTGAAATTTTGATATTATTTAAAGAAGAAATTATCACGAGGTGTAATAGGTTTCATAGGTTTGAGCCAAAAGAAATCCAATGAAAAGTTCCCATGGGAAGACAAAGGATTAAATCCACTATGATGCACTATAAAAAATTGGTTGTCAAATGGAAATTTCAAGCACCTGTGAATGAATGATTGGATGGCATTCATGGAGCATAGCCATGGATAGCCTAACTTCACATGAAATTGATCTGACTTCGGAATGATGGAGAATGATACATTCAATTGTTTTGGTCCAAATTTTAATGGAAGCATGATCGAACCTATCACAAGGTGAGCAAAACCATCATGTATTTTGATCCATGCTTTCAAATGTTCATAAAAATATTGGTAAATTTCATGCATAAATAAAAATTCCATAGTGATCACATTCTCACACACATAGGATCAATTAATATCCCATTTGTAGGCTTGTCATTGATTCTTTTGGGTATGTAAAGAGGACCATTGAGTGCATGTTTAATTATATCACTATTTGAGAAAGAAATCTCAAGAGACAGTTGGTTTGGAACTTATGAGGTTGAACGTCAATGAATCCAATCATGGCATCTAGATCATCCCCATTATCACTCTTATCATCATTAGTTATATCTTGTATCTTGTCAAAATTCATCACATCATTCTTGTTATCACTAGCTTTTACAAATGAGATGGACATTTGGTTTGGAATTGGATTGGTAAAGATATGCAAATTTTGGTTGGATGGGGAAACAAATGTATTCCCTTGATCATTAACACTGCCCAACTAGATGTGATTAGAATCAATGAGGTCTTGCACTATATGTTTAAGATGTCTACATCGTTTTGTATCATGTCCACTTCGTCGGTGATATTGGAAAAAGCTATTTGGGTTATATTTCAGAGGTAAAGGCTTAGTGGTATCAAGAGATATAATGGTAGGTAAGGCGATTAAGTTCTTTCTCAAGAGTTACAACATGACCAAATGGAGGGTATCGGGTGACAGTGTGAATTTCCTATTCTTATCCTAAAATTGGTATGGTGTTGTTTTTATGGTAGCCACTTGAGGTTCAATATGATGGGTTGTTTGAGGTTGATTTATCTATATAAATCCTTTATTTTGTTTCTTTATGCATTGATTAAGTGAGTTTTGATAATCATGAAGAGTCATGCATAAGTGTGTAAAGGAGAGAAATTTCATCATCCCAAGATAATCTTGGATATTTTTTTGTAAGTTTTCAATGAACATTCTTTGAAGATTAGCATTGAGAAGTTTAATGTTGATTTTTGAGTAAAGCAGTTGATAACATGCTATAAAATTAGTGACCTTTTCATCTGCATTTTGTTTACATTGCATCAAATTAGGTAGGTCCATCTTAGGACCAATGTACACATGGAAATGGTTGAGAAAGGCATCAACAAACTCATTAAATGAGTGGGTTGAGTTATTCGGTAAGGAACACAACCATTCCAAGGATATGTTGGAAGAATGAAGAAGAACATCTCATTTTGTTGTTTTGTGTTGTCATTGATGTCACCATGTTATATGAGTTTCAACTACAAGGATAAGTTTGATCTGGTATCTGAACCAGTATGCAGTTATTATCCTCTGGTATTTTGGTTTGCAATCCTTTGATGTTGATTATTGTTGCTTGTAGTTTTGGGAAATGTCTTATGGATGTTGGAAGCACACCTATTCAAAATCTCATGTATTCAGGTGCTCGTATGGTGAGTTGGCATTATTTTGTTGTTGCATTTTACTATTAGGTCTATCTTTGGCCGACCTAATGGATAGATGGAGTTATGGTAAATTAATTTTTTGTTGCGGATGTATGTGTGACCTATCTTAGGTCCATGCTGACATGTTGTTGTGTGCTAAACATTTGAATTTTATTTGGAAAGATTTTGTAAATACTTGAAGCCGACAATTGGTATTTTTGGTAAATAAGGATTGCATCTAATTAGGCCGACCTAATTGATGCTTGTAGATGTATCAGCTATATATATTGGATAGTTTTTTAGATTGATATAGAAGATGTTGATGATGTGAATGTGAAGTGTGAAAATGATGAAGTGTGTTAAGTCAGTTTATTGAGCTTCAAAGGAACTAAATCAACACTTGTTAGGTATATATTATCAGTTCATTTTCTCATTGTAAGGCATTTTGTCATTGTAATTTTGTAGGTAGTGAGCCTCTCATTTTGGACAGTGAGTCCTGATAGTGAGCCACCCTTTTGTAATATTTTATAACCACTTATACTATATTGTGAGCTAACACTCACTGTGGTTTTTCCCATTTTGGGTTTTCCACGTAAAAATATTGGTGTTCATGTGTTGTGTGATTTCATGCTCTATTAATGCTCTTGCTTATCTTTACTATTATATGCATTGGGGTAATTGGATGGTATTTGTTTAAAAAGTTTATGAAGATACTGATTCACCCCCCCTCTCAGTATCTTGGATATTCAACAGGCTATATCTTTTAAGAACCTTGGAAAAATCTTAGCCAAGAGCTTATCTTCAAAAATGAAGTCACTACATAAGGTTGTATATGTTGATACATGGTTGCTAGGATCTCCTTTGCCACCGTATTTCTCAAATCTAGGTATCTCTATGCCTTGTGGCATTTTTGTTCTCAATATCTCTAATGACAATGGGTTTCTTTTAGCATATTTTGAAGGTTGTTTGTTTTGGTTTTCATTCAATGTTGCTATTTGATGTTGAAGGGATGTGAAATTTTGCAAGAGCTGGTTTATGACGAAATCATTGGTTATATTTTGAGATGGAGGTGAATATGGTGGGGGTGTATATGTGTTGGATGGACAACTAAATTATAAGTTTGTGAGAGGTGGGGGGTTTGGAGATATGATGTTTGAATTCACAAAACTAAAAGGGTTCCCAATGGAAATACCCAAAGTTGGAGTGATATTGGTGGTTGGTTGCATTGTTGTAGTAACAGTTGGATGAGTATATGTAGGAATAAAGGCTATGGTTGTAGGGGGAATTTTATTTTCTCCTTGAATTTGAGTGTATCCTAAAGTTTGAGCACAACTAGCCATTATAGGAATATGATTATCAATAATGTGAGATAGGTTACGCATAATCTCTAATCCTTGGTCATTATCAAGAATTATCCTCCTGTTATCTATGATAGGAACAACAATACCAACAATATACTTTGTACTCACCAAGTCTTGAATTTTTTCTAAGGCTTTATCCATTTATTTCAACTTTCTTGAGGGACATGAGCAACCAAGGATTCAACATCAATGTAGTGGTTGATGGTAAGGTGGTCATAGGACATTTGACATCAAGGGTGTGGTCCAAAATGGGTTGAATAGTGTCAAAACTATGAGTGAAAGAGTTGGAAAATTCAAAATCCACGGTGGATGTATTAGTGAGAGATGTCATGAGCCTTGAACTACATCTCACCAAAGTATTGGCAGTAGGACACTAGGTTGTGATACTCATACAATTTTCACCAAACCAAAGGTGCACCCAAAATGGACAAAAAAAACACTAAATAAAGATAGTAAAGACTGAAAAATAGGAAGCACAACGCAAGTATTGAAGAAAATATTACAATACTCAGATTTGAGGTATGATAAATAACTGATTATAAGATGCTCACCAAGTCTTGAAGTTTTTCTAAGGCTTTATCCATTTATTTCAACTTTCTTGAGGGACGTGAGCAACCAAGGTTTCAACATCAGTGTAAGTGGTTGATGGTAAGGTGGTCATAGGACATGTGACATCAAGGATGTGGTCCAAAATGGGTTGACTAGTGTCAAAACTATGAGTGAAAGAGTTGGAAAACTCAAAATCCACAGTGGATGTATTAGTGTGAGATGTCATGGGCCTTGAACTAAATCTCACCAAAGTATTGGCAGTAGGACACTGGGTTGTGATACTCATACAATTTTCACCAAACCAAAGGTGCACCCAAAATGGACAAAAAAACACTAAATAAAGATAGTAAAGACCGAAAAATAGGAAGCACAATGCAAGTATTGAAGAAGATATTACAATACTCAGATCTAAGATATGATAAATTACTAATTATAAGATGCAAAAACCTAAAAATGATTATTTTTGAATGCCAATTTTGATCTTACATAATGTACTTTCTTTCACTAATTGAACTAAATACAAACATCTGCAAAAATATGCAATTTTTGAAATTGAAATAAAGATCTTTAAGTATAGGAAAATGAAGCAGACAAAGATAGATATTTGTGAAGAATTTTACAAAATCACTTGTACAAGGATAGGATTGCTCAAGGGCGAATGAGTTTTTGCACAAGGTTTTAAAAAATTGAGATCTAAGTGAACATTTTATTTGGTATTTAAGCTCACTGTTCCTAATTGCAAACAGATTCTTCAGTGACAGTCTTTCCATATTTTCTAATTAAATGTAAATGCAATTTGTATGACAATGTATGAACAAAATGAATTTTTTTTTGAATGCACTTTTGAATGAAATTTTGACCTAAATAAATGAAACACACCTTAATGCAAGCTATCATGCAAAATGTATGTGATGTTTTTGGATTTTTATGATTTTAAATGATGCAAATATGCAATATGTAACCCTAAATGAAATGTAAAATAAGATAATGCAAAATCTAGATCTAGGGTTTCAAGGATCTCCAAATCATAAAAGTATGATGTAAGAATGTCGAATTCACCAAAATGATGGAGGGAAAGGGATCCCAAAGGTTTTATAAATGTGGTGTTTTTATAAAACTTAGGAATCTCAATATGTGTCTTTCCCTAGGGATTCATTAGGAATTAGATCACAAGGTGTAAATATTGACTTTCAACCTCAATGATGAGCCAATCAGACTTGGATCTTAATCTTTAGGACAATAGGAAAGATCTGAAACTAAAATGAAATGATTTGGAATGCTCAAAGTAAATGAATGACAAGACCTAATACATAAAATGCAGATTTCAAAATGTACAAAAAAAAAAATGACAATTTGTAGGTAGATCTAAGAAGGGTCTAATGGAATGTACCTATCACCAAAAGCTATTTTTGAGGTCTACTAAGGGAATGGTTCACCCTTGGGAGAATGGGTCCTTGTTAGGGCTTCCAAAATAACTTTTGATAGTCCTTTGATGTTGGATCTTGACTTTTGTTTAACACAGGTCCCACGGTCGAAAAGTTGGAAATAAATTTTACAACTTAGTTTTTGTGGCTTGACAATAATGATGACAACTTGTGCAACAATTCAAAATTTCTCCTTCAAGATCTCTTCAATTCTTCATCAACTAGTAATCTACAAATACACAAAGAGGAAAAATTGTCTTGTTTGTATGGTGGTTTTCCTTAGTCAAACCCCAAGTTTGGTAATTAAACCTTGATAGAAAGATAATGAAAAATGAAGGAAATGATGAATGGACAATGCTTGCTACAACTCACCACCCTTCCATGGCTTCCCTTAGAGGAATGAATTCAAACACATCTCTCCAAAGGAATTTGATCTTTCTTTGCTTGATTGATTTGGATACTTGAAATGCTTGGATGCTCTTAGGATCAACAATGCATATTAGCCTTCACAAGATGACATGAACTTGGACATGATGTTATGATCTTGATTGCTGCAATAAATGACTGATAAATCTTCTCTTGAATGCTCTTGACAATAATATTTTCTCTTATGAAATTGCTTCTTGATCCTTAAATTTCAAATGATAAAAAAAACTATGTATTTATAGGTGTTTATCTAATTTCCCAAAAATTAGATTCCAAAAGCCGACAATTGCAAGTTGAATTTGAATCATTAAAATGTCGCCAAATACATATTTTAAAATGGGTCTTAACACTTAAAGGGGACCTATTCGCCCATGAGTGAATGGGTCCTGGCCTATGAGTCTAGGACACACATATTCCATGGTGACTTAATTATTGATTACATTTATATAATATCAATTCTCCTTTCAAAAAATGGGAAAAATAAAGCTTAATTAAGTCCAATAATTAAGGGACCCAAACATAGTGTGAAATTGTAAAGGTATATAATTTCTTACTCTACACTTCCTTTGATGGCTTCATTCTCTCACATGATCAAACAAGGTTTCTATATGTCAAGTATGAACAAGGATAATCTTATCTATTTATAGAGTCAAAGTCCATGCATTAGATACAATGCCACCCTGGTTCTTCATACCTTGGTGCATCGTGTCTACTTGCTACATCAAATAAGGATTGCTCTATGTTAATTAGCATAACCTAAGGAAAAGAAAAATCATCTATCCTATCTCATCACATATCCAATAAAATCTTGGAATAATAGATTTATTGGTATATTGATCAACATCATCATTAAATATCATCCATCCTATTCTATTCTATCTAAGCATCCATTCTTCTATCTTTATCATACTATCATTTCTATCCAAGTATCATGACATACACAAAAAAATGTTTCCACTGTGCATCCACAAACCGTCAATATGCATCTCATATCATCCATCCTGCATTATCATCATATATCATATCAAAATACAAAAAGGAAGAAGAATCATGACCAAATCATCATCATCCACATCTCATCCTGCATCCAAAAATCATTACAATAAGAATATATCATACATCATCATCATCATCATATCATCAAATCATGAAACATAAAACATGAGACATCATAGAAAAGCATAGAAATCAAAGCATACATCATAACACCATGTCATAGCCGCATAAAAAGGGATCACCACATCTCATATATTATCAAAAATGAAAATTTCTTGATACAAAACATTTGGTACATCGAGTGTGTGATATAATAATATACAATATATATATATATATATATATATATACATGAGTTTCTCAAAATCCAATGAATGTATATAAATATGTCTACAACAATAATCTATACATCAAAGGAATATCTATACATTGAACTATCCTAAGCTCCCACACTCCTCTTTATCAAGAGGAGGCTGAGGAGGTGGCAAGCCTATAATCTGCTAATGTTGCTCATCATCGCTTTGGGACCCAATTGGTTGTTGATGTCCCTACGCCAGCTAGGAGGGATGCCCCACTCACCCACCATCTAATCAACTTGATATACCAAATGTAGTGCTCCTCATAGAGAATCTTGGCTATCACCACTCTCTTAGTACAACCGCCTGGTATAAATTCCTATAATACGTTTCCTACTCTATAAGAGATATGGTATCATGCATGTGTTGTGTCATGGTAATCATAGAACCCTAACTAATATCTAATTGGTTCCTCCTCGTCTGCTCTACATCTCACTCTACTATCAACTGGGCCACATGTGCCTTCGCCTGCTGGCAGCGAGTAATCTCAACATCTCTCTCTGAAGCTCTTAGATCCCTCTCTACCTAATCTTGGTCTCACTTTGTAGTATGTTGATCACCCTTTGTGAGGGCTTGATCTCTCTCTGCAGTGATTTGAATCAACTGAGAAGTGAGATCGTCTCACTCTAACATGTACCCATCTTTCTCATGATGAGCTTGATCTCTCTCAAAAAATACCAAGGCTAATTGGATGTTTGCATCCTAATCATCTCCTTCTTTGACCTGCTACTGTTAATGTGGGTCTACCTGTGGAGGACCCTACTGTGGTGGCCCCTGTTGTGGAGGATCCTGATGTGGGGTAACCTTTTGAAAAAATTGTTGCTTCTATTGGTCCCTCTGAGCCTTTGCTACTACTCTCTATCTCCTCCATATCTCCCACCCAGGAGCACCTAGGGATCCAACCCTGTCATCAAGATATGTAAATCTGAGTGGTCACCTCTGTACAAACTAGGCATCATAATCTAGTTTAGTCCCATGATCATCAAAACCTCCTACCCATCCCCATGCTATGGGATCCAACTGTGCAAACTCTATCAAGAAAACCAAAGGTGTTGCTACACCACACCACTCAAGGATCTCTCAAACTATCTTGGAATAGATGACATAATAGTCATTTGCGAGTACACCCTGTCTCTCTCCAAACTATCTAAGCACCCTATCTGATAAACTTACCTCTCCAAAATGTGAGGTGTGCGCCTGATAAGCCAATGAGTCTATCGATAATAAGTAATATGCAAATGATCATATGTTCATGTCTTGTAGCATAACCATGGACTCCAAATAAACTCAATCATGTCATCAAAGATCCCCCTCTAGAAATGCAACTCTCCCATGTGTCTATGTGTAAGCATAGGGGCATATTTGTATATGAATGGGTCTTCAGCCTCTCTCTCTTACTCTCCAATCGATCGAGTCACTGTTATGCACTCCCATGCCCATACATGGAGTAGTGTCACACCTACTGATAAACTGGTAGCAACTCTATAAAAATCCTGGTGCATATCATGGTATAGGTGTGTGAGGATACAAGGTCCCCACACATAAGTAATCCCCTTTGTAACCATCCCCTCAATCATAAAGCCCCATACAACAAAGAACCCTCATGATCATTGGTATGACATCATGTGTCCCATAATCAATCCTACTAAAATCAAGATGATTTCATCGACCTCTCCATAGTAGGGTCTTAGATCAAGTTGTTTGTCTACAATGTCTAGCTCATCATCACCAAGTAGTCTCTCTGGGGATGTTGTGCCTCGATCCATGTCCTAGATGACCCACACACCCTCAATTGGTACCCTAAGGATACACTAGACATCCTACAACATAATAGTACACTCTCCTATCAAGAGGTGGAAAGTAGCAGTATTCGATCACCATTGCTCCACAAGAGTGGTCATCATAGCCCTATGCACCTTGATCTCAGGCATGCATGCAATATAGTAAAGACCGATCAATGAAAGAAATTTGATCTCCAACTTTCCAAGAGCTCCATCCAATCCAAGATCTTTGGTCTCCACTTCCTAGAGTAGATAGGATGAAGTACTTCCTGCAAGTATAACTCCTATGATGTCAAGTTGTCAAATTTTTTATTAAAAACTTGCCTTTTGAGAAAAATAACAAATGTGTCGCTTTTTGCAAATGTGATAAAACATACCAATAAGAAACAAACCATTTATCAAACACATCAAACCCCTATAAACATCTGTAAACATGTTTACAAATGCATCACTTTATCCACACTAAGGTAATGCAAATGTGATACAGTATCACAATCGTGATACAATTGACAAAGGCAACATTCCGTGATTGCAGACGCATCATGTCGAGTTACAAAGGCGCTCATGGATCGACATGTTTTTTTTCCTACCTTTAACTAAGAATTTGAAAGCCTAAAACTACATGCAAGCAAAAATTAACATAGTATGTACCGTTGGGACCACTCCCGCTAGCCTCTAGAACTGTCAAACCTTGTCTACGCGGTGTACAACGCGAGGTAGGAGCACCATATCGACAAGGTTTCTAGAAGGGTTGGATGATCAAAGCTCTAAGATCTCATAAAGCAAAGTGTGGAAATGAGGATATTTTGAGCCCAAATGCCTATATAAGACCCCCAAACCCTAGGGTTTCGCCCTTGGCCACCCTGTTAGCCTATTTTTCAACCTTGGTCATTGATTCTAATCACTTTATCAACTCCCTAGGACTTATTTTTCTTCCTTTTTTCAACAGACCTACTCTTGCATCCTCTCGTGATCTCAACCCAAAAAAATATTTTTTTAGCTGATCTCTCGAGGGGGCATCATACCATCATTCCTTCGTTCATTGGGTAGTGGGGCATTAGGTGAATTTAAAAAAAGAAATTGAGTAGCATCAAGTCTTTGAAACAACGCAACAAGTACATTGCTTCAAAGCGAAGCAAAATGTAGGTACTTAAAATTGTCCTGAACATGTCACATATCCCAATTTTGCCTTCTAACACCATTTTTCTCATTTTCACCTAATTCCTCCATTTAATTATATAATTTCCAATTATTTGATTAAATTCACCTTTTTCCTCTATTAATTGAATAATTGACATTATTTGGTTAATTCATCATTTTTCATCATTTCTTACTAATTTCCCCCTTTGATTAGATAATTTTGAATTATTTAATTAAAAATCATAATTTCCTTCATCTTTACAACTAAATAATTTTCATAAATATTTAATTCCCTAATTTCTTCCAATTTCCACAAAGAATATTCCTTTTTCAAAAAAGAATATTCCATTTTCAAAATATATTTTCCCTCCAAAATATATAAATGGTATATTCCCCCCAAAAAGAATATTCCATAATTCAAATTCAAATTTAAATTTGAATAGATGTTTTCCTTCCAAAATATTTTCAACCAATTTTCCATGAAAATAGGGATATTTTGGGCTCTCAAGCAAATTTCATCCATTGATTTTCTTTGATCTCCTCTCATTTGTCGATCTTGAGATTCATCCATGACCATTTATCAAATATTTTCAAATCTATAAAAACAAGCCTTCATCTTCATCAAAATCATTCACAATCTTCATGAGTTTGAACAATTCATTGTTTTGAGCTAATTGTGAGTCAAATTCATCAATAGCAACATGGGTTTATGCTTAATAGAGCAAGCCACATTCGTTTGGAGCATAATCTCCCAATGGGATTGAAGGTTTGCACGTTCTTGTAGATTCAATTGCTTTGAATTGTGTTTTTTCCATGCTTTTCATTGAATCCTTTTGATATGGCTAACCAATTTCATTGAGTATGGGCTAATATGATATTTCTTTGATGGGTTTTTAGTGTTTCTTATATTAATTGCTTTATTTATGCATTGTACATCTAATTATTCCCCCATACGACAAGTTCTAGGGTTTGAGCAATCCAACACCCAAATCCATCAAATTTTTTCACAATGGAATGTTAGCTTTGCATTTGTTTTGATCTTATTTTGGGTTTATGCTCCATTTTGTTAATCTTTTTTCTAAAACAAATGCATTCAATTTCATTGGTTAATGGGTTTAATCGATCTCAAACCTCAACACCTTTCTTTTTATGTCTAAGTACTTTACAACAAGTGCCTTAAAAATCCTTGAACTTAAAGAAAACTTTAGATTTAGATCTAAAAAAATAAACCAAAATGCATATGAGTAATTATTTATAAATGAAATATTATCATGACTTATCAATAGAAGCAACATCCACTAAAGCAAACACATCTAAATGAAGAACTTCTAAAACGAAGTTTTCTCTAGTGCTTCCGAAATGAAAAAAACTATATTCTACATTCCAAACACATATTGTTCATAAAAATCAAACTCACAAGAAAAGAAGATAGTCAACCATCTATTTGTTAATAATGGTCCAAAGATATTATTTTAACAATGTGGCCCAAACATTGGTGTCACAACATACATATGCTTTTAGAAGTGCTTGTTACAATGACCTTCCTATACATGCATTATGTCATGATGCCATTATGGTTACACTTGGAAAACTAGTTCCAAAGTTGCTCATTTCCACCCATGAAAACTACTTACATCATTATCTATTGTAATAGTCTTTTTGGATTAAATTGTTTGATTGCATGACATTATGATGGATTATTTTAGATAGAGATATGTTGTTGACATCAAACTTTTAGATGTATTTACAAAGATGTTGGGTACGCATCTCAATTTCATTTTAGACTATCACCCTAACATAGATGGTTAAACAAAGTGAGTGAACTATGCATTGGAAGGCATGCTTCACATGTATGTTATGGATCAACAATCCAAATGGGAGGACTATTCTATTTTGATGGAATTTGCCTAAGATAACAATTTCAACAATTCTTTGGCCATGATATATTTTCAAGATTTGTATGGCAAACTACGTTGGAATCCTTGAGTTGTGGTAGAATTGAGGACCAAGAGGATATTGGACCAACAATATTACAAGTTATGGAAATATAGGTTGTCTCAATTTAACACCTTTTGTAGGTACAAAATTGTTAGAAGTATGTTAATGCAAAGAGATTAGATTGATACTTCTTGGTTACAAATAAGGTTTTGTAAGAGTGTGACCTCGTAAGAATCTGGTACATTATAGGAAAGGCTCTAAGCTTGCAACTCATTTTGTAGAACATTTTGAGATGTTAGAGTAGATTGACCTAGTTGCTTATCATCTAGCTTTATCAACTATCTTGTCACATATTGGTAATGTTTTCCATGTTTCAATTTTGAGAAGTATGCTTTTTATAGCACCCATTTGTTAGACTAGACTAAAGGGCAAATAGTTATGGATCCCATCCATGTTTTAGATCATTAGAGGTTGAGTCTTTGAAGTTGAAATTTGACGAGTTGAGTGTCCAAAGGGATCACTTTGATGAGATTTTAGCTACTTGGGAGGATGTAGCCCAATTGTGTGTTATTCATCCTCATTTGTTCCCATGAATTTTAGGAGGAAATCCATTTTTAGGGGAAGGTTATGTAAGACCCACCTATGTGATAATTGTTTCGAGGCATCATTTATGGTTTAATCAAAGTCATACTTGAACTTTTATTTAGAAATATCTACACTGATTCCTTATGTTGAAACATGAAGGATTATAACTCTATTTGAATGATCTATTGAACATTCTTAAATGAGCTTGATGGTATTTTTATTTGACTATTATAATTTTGGTTGTATTAGATGTGTGTGTGGGTGTGCGCATGTGCACATGTGCGTGTGCACATGTGCTTGTGCATGTGTGTGTGTGTGCGCGCGCGCGCATGTGTGCATGCACGCACACGCATGTTGTGTGTACGTGTGTGCATACGCACGTGTGTAGATAATAGGTTAGATCAAACTAGAAAAGGAGATGAATAATCTCATGTGTAGAACCTATGCTTCTCTTTAGATATTGAAAAGGAACCACACCTTGCATAAAACCCATGAAACCCATTATTATTGGCACCTCACAAGTTGGTCAATGTTGCCATTGGTATGTTTTTAAAGTTGGTCTCATTTCTTAGAATCAATGTCAAGGAAGATGTTGTGAACATATGAGTTAGTGTGATTGTGTGGTCTTGATTTAAATGGTGAGGGGTCAATGCTTATCATCTTGATGACTATTGTTATGTGGTCATGCATTGGACCATGTGAATGTTATGTGGTTGGTCTTGTGTTCAATTGAATGACATTAGAATACAAATCAAACATTTGAAATATTAATGCCAAAATCAAATAAATGAAATGAGAGCCACTTAAGGAGTTGAGAAGTGAAGGGTTGAATAAAACACACATGATTGCACATGGAAGAGATAAGTGACGACCAAGTTAGAAATAACAAGCAATGCCAAAATTTAATAAAAGGTCGTATTTAGGAAGGGAGAGAGAAATAAGTGTGTGGCAAGACCCTTAAGGATGATTGTTAGGAACAAAATCCAATCTTTTGGAAAACATTAATGACAAATTTGGCATTACCTAGGTTGTCGGGCATTGCAATTATAGGATTGTTTATTTATATTTCGAGAAGAAATGGGGGGACAATTATGCTACAAAAATATACCTTGAAATTTTTGTTGAACATTGGATCAGTTACAAAACTAAAAGGTAAGAATGCTTGAAGCCAAATCAATTATGCATCCAAGAAGTGACAATATTCTAAGATCACATAGTCATTTTAAGTGCTTAATGCAACAATGATATAGAAGTAGAGTTTTAAGGGTGGGAATATGACACAAGGAAGTTTCAACAATAGCAAATATCTCATAGTAATGAGAACAAGTGGGAAACTGTGACTAGTAGTCCACGTTGCCCAAATAAACTCACTCAAGAAAATGATTATTGAAATTATGTTAATGATATGGAAGAGACATGTCTAAATAATGTATTTGCATTTGGGTCCATTCTATGGTCACATGTGATGACACACCTACGCATTTAACTTCATGTTGAAATTGTTTATGTGTGAGTCAAGTCCAAGATAACACACTTGGGTGTAAAGCACACGTTTATCTTCATAGTTGAAATGGATATGTGTTTTCCCAACTTTGACAATCACCCACAATGGTGCACACTCCTTGATACTTCTCATCGATCATAAGTATCAAAGATGAGCTTGCCCAATTTTATTGGGGCTGCCTAAAGTTGAGTAATTTGAATTGTTATTATGACTTCATTATAGCTTTTAGTGGTTCTGTCAACCTTTCAAAAGTGTCACTAAAACCTTGAGGGAACTAGGGTAATCTTTATGCTTAGGCACAACACAATGAGGTGTGTATTAGCAAGCCTTGTTGCTTAGGACATCCTTGGCACAAAATACACAAAGTTAAGTTGTGTTAGAATGCATGTCTTGTTATGTATTATGTGTGTGCAACATTTCGATAAAAATGTAATTAGTCATAATTATGTGGGTATACTAGTGTGTGAGCTGAGTGCATATTCATTGGTTTTTACAATACTTTGAAAAATATGTATTTTAATTTTAAATATATTTTTCTAATGCACTATTAAAATAGGCATTACACAACTCTTATTATTCAAACTCAGATTCTTTATATTTTTATTCAAAATCATAAAAACTATTTATACAGATATTACTCTTTTTATTCCACTCACTTGCATTTCGGACTCTTAAAAGCATAAGATGTATTCATTAGATAAGTAGGAGGTATTTTTCCACAGCGTGTCAAATTATGATATTGCTATCAGGATTCAACCGTGTAGTTTCGAGTCAAACTCATTGACCCATGTTTCATGAGTAGTAGTTCAACAAGAACCCATCTCTCATGATAACAAATGGTCCACTTAGCACTCATTGCATCTAGGTGATGCTCACAAAGGTGAAGCATTGGTCCGTCCCGGGAGGTCACCCATCCCAGTACTGCTCCAGCTCAAGCGCGCTTAACCAGGGAGTTTTCTCCAAGGTTAATGAGTTTTCTCCAAGGTTAGGGAGTTTTCTCCATCTATCATGAGAGATGGGTTCTTGTTGAACCACTACTCATGAAACATGGGTCAATGAGTTTGACTCGAAACTACACGGTTGAATCCTGATAGCAATATCATAATGTATTCATTAGCTAAACATAAGTTTGCAGGAGGCAAGAAGTTGCCATGACAACACAATAGGCAGTCATTACTCATGACAAAGCGTGAACCTTATTTTGTTATGATGAGCGTTTATTCATTCTTATATCATTTATAAATATTAATCGTAGTAAATATATGTATTGCTATTTTTCTCAACAGAATAATGAATTCTGTTGAAGATTTTTTTGTATTAACAAATGTTTGTCTAATATTGTGATACCTCAAGAACATTGAGCAAATGTACGTGGTTTAGATGAAAAATGAGACGAAGTATTTACGATTAATAAGCATCGACATATATATTACACTAAAATTGACTATAATTCCATTGTAAGAATCATTTTACATCAGAATTATAAATGAAAAATATGCACAACTATCATACGACGCTTCCTTGTAAATATACAACCAAGATTACATATCTAAGGAGTTCCCTTTTATGATACTTGAACATCCAACTCATGCTCAGCGACCAATATGCAAGAATCCTTCTCTAAAGATGAAACAGGTTCTTCTGCAATTTTCGAAGGCTTTTCAAAGGTTGAACTTGTCTTCTGCAGGTTAAGCATATCTGGCATACATTGGACGTCAGGTAAAATACCCACTTGATCGATATCATGCAGTGCTGGTGATATATACTTTGCTACGGTTACAAACAGAGCTGACCCATCATGTAGCTCGGTTACACTCTGCAGTTAACCAGATGATTTAGTAAGCTAACTAGCATCCCAAAGAAAGCTGGGTTTCCAACAAACTTCTCAAATAAAATTAAAAAAGGAATGTTTTGGCAACAACATGCATGCCTTACAGGAATAAAGTTCACCTGAATTTTTCCTTTGCCAAAGGTCTTGTGACCAACAAGTTTAGCACGCCCATTGTCATGCAATGCCCCTGCAAGGATTTCACTTGCACTTGCACTACCTTCATTTACCTGGATAATACAGATTTGTAATAGAGCTGTTAGTCCCTACTTCCCGTACTTCAGAATCAATGTACCAACCATATAATTGTCAATGATCAAATTATACCATATAAGTTTAAGCAATTAAACACAAATGAAGATTAAATTTGATACAGATATCTTCAATTCAATTTTCACGACATCTCTCAGTCACATGAATATGCATACCAGAACCACAAGAGGATCATGGGTCAGTGCATGCCCGTTGACCATATTAATAGGCAACATGTTACCATCTCGATCAATGGTATTAACTAAAGTCTCATCACCATCCAGCCATATTTGTGCAACATCAAGTCCAACTTTTACTAGCCCTCCCTGTTACATTTAAGATATGAAAATGTTAAAGGGAATTGAGTCTTGACAATAGTTTCCAAGGACTATAGCGGCCATAATTAGTAAAAAGATTTGCAACGCTTACGGGATTATTCCGTAGATCCAAGATGTATGATTGAACATCCTGATTCTCCAATGCATTGACTGCATTCTCCATGTCTATTGCAGCATTCTGTTGCAAATATAAAAAGATGTCCATAAGTTCTTAAGTTCTTCTATAAATACTTCAGAAAAATGGAAAGATATTTTGCATGCCGACAACCGTAATACGCCATTACAGAATATGTTATATTTCCCACAAGAGGAAATGCCATACAAAGGGTAGTTATAGAAAATATTGCAAATATTGCTTAAAGAATTCTTATGACCTTCTGTAAGTGCTACCACATTTTTACACCGTTACATTAATTTATATATCTATAGATTTCAATGCCTCATTTCATCACCCCTTCTCCCGTCCTCTCATCCTACAAACACTCACACACATTAGGTCATATATATTATGTGTACGCACACACAGACATCTATGCACACATTCACATTCATATGCATTCAATGAGGTTGTGTGTATAAATAATATGTTATTGGGCCAACAATCCCTGTAGAAAGGCACTCAAATTGTTAAAAAAATCTCTTTGTATTGAATACATTAGCTCAAAACCTATGTTTCACAGTGTTTCTGAGACAGTGATGGCAGGAAATTGTAATGTCCCCTTTTTAGCTTGATCCTGTTTGTTGAGGAGTTAGCCTATTATTTGACCCTCGTAGGCTAACAGTTATGGATAGAGGGTCCTTTGTAGCAGTTGCCCGGTGATTAGAGACATTACTCCCCAACTATATTCAGGTTTTGGCCTTTGCACAAGTTATTTGACTCAAATTGGCACACTTAATATTTATAGTAAGTTACTATTTTGGGAGAGTCAGGGTTTCTCTTAATAGCAGGGCCCCTGAACAGAGCATAATTACAGTGTCGACCTTTGATTGGGCCTTTGCAGTTGTTTCTAGACTCAGTGGTGTGTACTTACTATTTATAGTAAGTCAGCTATCAGGAGTTACTATCTTTGGCAGGGCATCTGATCATTCAGAGTTTGGAAAAATTGACCTTGGTTTCAGCTGGCATGGCTAACGGATGCATATTTATGGAGATATTAATATTTAATGTGTCATTAAAGATTTTAATTAAAAAAAAGGTTTATAATATAAAGTTATAATATGACTTTATATTAAAAAGGGGTTATAATATAAAGTTATAAATTAACTTTATATTCGAATGGGGCCAATAACACATTAAAAGTGTATTTAATGATATTAATTGATTATGTGCACATAAACCAAGGAAATGAGAAGGTATTAAATGCAAGATGAAGATTATGATATTTAAATGATTTTTTAAAAGCCAAAATGGGTCGATTTTCTCAAAGAGGCTATAAAAGCTTTCAAAGGGCAAAAAGAAATCATTCCATTGATCATTTGATTTTGTCTAAAGACTTGAAAGCTCTAGAGTTTGTGAGAAACAAGGGTTTCTACAAATTTCAATCATTTCCAGCCATTGGAAAAGGAAAACTCTTCAGTGTGCAGCTAATTTGAGGTGATGAGATATCTATTGAAGATAGCAATCAAAGTAGCTTCATTCAAGAGCCATACTTGTGCTTAAATTTGAAGAACTTTATCGAGGGTTTGAGTGTTGAAAGTTTAATCTATTGCAGACCCAAGGTATTCATCATTGGCAGCCATTATCAATCAGATTTCAAGCTTTTTATTGCTGCTACAGTAAGCGTTGCTATAGTACGGCTACAGTGACATGGACAGTATTGCTATAGTTCCGCTACAGTATTTTGTAAGGGTTTGAGGCTGAAGTCTAGGCAGCATTCCGGACTACTTTGATACTATTAACTAAGCTTGGTTGCTGCAACATATGGGAATATTCTGAGACCTTGTCCCATCACTATTCACAAGTGGCAGGGCATTCTGGGTCTGCGTGTTAACCCTGGAGGGGTCTGCTGTTAGAAGAGGTCGTGTTTCATTTTCTGGGAGGTAGGCGCCTAGTTCTTGGAGAACTCCCAACATCTGGAGATCACCACGAAGTCTTTCTTTTCATTGGTGTCAAGATTCCAGGTCTGAGTTACTTTATTTTATAGACCTTCATATTATCTTACACTCAGAAATTGTATGAAATCAGCTACTGTTTTGTGAGTAATCAAAAATCAGATTAGTGTGAACTGCTGTAGCAGAAATTTGAGCTTATTGTAGGGTTTTATAGCCATGTATCATCCCATACATTTACTTTTCTAATCAATCAGTGTGACTTTCCATAGTGCCAATCCTGGTGTAAGTCCCTGAAGGTCTTGTGACCAGTCTGAGCACTTATCTCTGAACTGTAGTGATCTGATATAGTATTCTGAGCAGTCACAGGGGTGAATCAGTTAGCATCCAGCAAATGCATTGTCGTTTACAGTCTTTTCTATAGTGGGCATAAGAGGAAGTAATATTGGCATTATATGTAATTACTTTCAGATCTGTACCAGTATTGTATCTCTTTCTTGATGTCTGATAAAAGCTTGGAGGTTGGCTGCAAAATGTTTGATTAAATGCTAAAGTTGTTTACCTTCATATCAGTATCTCAGCTTGCATGCCTAGTGTTTGCGAAAATACCTTTGGCTGTAGGAGTGCATTTTGCAAAGGAGAATCTCATTAGTTGTTTTCAGTTTTCCTTTATGCATTGTTCTTGCACATCATATATTGGTAAATTGCAAAAAAATCTCATATCTGCAAAAATCATTCAAAAGCAAAACGAATTGCATCATCAATTTAATGGTTGGCAAGGGTTAGAGACAACAGGTCTCTTACAGTGGTATCAAAGCACAGTCATCCTGCCATCCTGTGTATGTCAGTTTTAATTTCATGAGCAGAGATATTATTTTTTACACAAAGGGAAGAGGAACAGGGAAAGGAGATTGGACAGGTCCACCAGTTCCAGAAGGTGATACCGTTTCAGGGATTTTGGGTATTCACAGGTCTAGTTCTGGTAGTAGTGAGGACAGTGTCACAACACTTATGGCAGATAGAGAGGTTTCTAGGGAGACACCTAGAGATTCAAGGAAGGAACATGCTAGAGCAGAGAGTCCTAAGACAGAGTTTAGAAGAAGACATGACAACATGATGGATATAATGTCTCAGCTGATGGGCACGATGATATGATGTCTCAGCTAATGGGCACGATGAGGCAGTATGTCCCACCACAGTAGCATGTCTTTCAGATAGGACAATCCAGTAGAACTGATGGAGCAGATCAGCCACAGGTGACAGTTTAGTAGAATGTTTCTTTTGGTGGCTTTCAGTGTAGTCCTGGGCAACCTACTTTTATTACCAGAGAGGTCCCTCTAGTTCAACAGGCAGAGCAGCAGGATCTTTAGCCGAAGTTTCAGGCACCTCATGGTATGTTAGTGGCAGATGTGACCAGGCACTTTGCTGAGTATTCAACATTGGCTCCTGAGATCAGGCAAGCCTTGTCTTTTCATGAGTTTATGGATGTACATAGACCCAGAGGTGGATGTAGATTTGAGCACAGAGCTCCCCAGCAGCAGCCACCACCACCGCAGGTGAATAGAGACTTTCAGCATGCTGTCAGCAAGGTTGTCTTGCCAAATTTTGATGGCAGTGACAATTGTTCAGCTAGATCATGGGTGCAGAAGCTCGACAACTATCTATCACTGAGACCTATGCATGAGGATGAGGCAATCAAATTTGCCACATTGCACCTGGATGGAGTGGCTCACGATTGGTGGCATCACGGGATGACCACTTTGCAACATAACTTGATCACCACCTACCAAGAGTTCACAGATAGACTGATCGAGCGCTTCGATAAGAAAGATCTGGAGCTGTACTTCAAAGAGCTAGCACAACTTAGACAGGGAGGCAGTTTAGATAATTACATTAGCGAGTTTCAGAGGCTCTCTGTGATGGTGCCCAATTTGTTAGAGAGGCGTCTAGTTATGCTGTTCATTGAGGGTTTACAGGAACCTTTGAGAGGTTGGCTTAAGGCCTTTGATCCACCCCTCTTGCACGATGCGATTAAGAAGGCAAGGAGTATGGAGCTAGCTGCTCCGAAAAAACAATTTCAGCCAAAAACAAACACCTTGCCAGTTGAGGAGAGTCATACACCAGTTGCAGAGACAAAGAAAAAGACAGCAACAAAAATTGATGATTCAACTCGTGATGAATTGAGAAGGAAACAACTATGTTTTTGGAGCAAAGAACCCTACAGTAAGGAGCATGATTGTCCTTTGAGGCCAAAGGGAAAAGCTAACCGCACAATGTGGGTTTATTATGAGGATGATGAGTCTGAAGTTTCAGACCAGCAGGTTGTTTCAGAGCATATTGAGGCTGGGAATGCCTCTACAGAGTTGGGGCCCGATGCCAATCTGTCCCCATTGGTATTATCTGCTAGTGCACGGGATGATTCATTCAGGTTTAGGGGATTAGTGGATGGACAACGATGTGTAGCCATGCTCGACACCGGAGCCACACACAACTTTATTGATGAGAGTTTTGTCAGCAGATGCAGACTTCGTTGGATTCAGAGTTCGGGTGGCAGATGGATATACCCTCACTTGCACTCGACGAATTTGTAATCTCACCCTTGTGCTAAATGATTATGAGTTGTAGGCTGATTTTTATGTGCTCAACATGGGTGGGATGGATATAGTGTTGGGTATGAGATGGCTCCAGGATATTGGCGTATTCACCCTCAACTTGCCTAAAATGGAGATGAGATTTGAGTTACAGGGCAAGAAATACATGTTGAGAGGGATTATAGATGGGAGCCTGAGTTCTATCTCTCTCGTTAGTGGGAAGAGCGAGAAGGTAGAGGAGGAATTTGTGCAGATTGGGCATGGTTTTGCTCAATATCCCTGGGGTTTAGAGGTAGCCGATAGGGATCAGCCTAGAGGTTTGGCTCAGTTTGTGACCAATCCCTTGTTCGAAGCGGATGTTACATCGACATATGACAATCCGCTCTTTGAGTTTGATGTCGATCACTCTCTTGACCCTAGTCTTCAGATGAGTATTGATAGTGTTTGGGATGCTACTTGTGCACTGGGATTTCAGACTTAGCTCACGGAGGAGTTTCACAGTGTGTACACGGTGCAGAGTGCATATAGTTTCATGTTTAACCCACATGTACACGATTTGTTTCAGGTGCACACTTCTGGTATGCACGTGCTAGATATGTTGGATGACAATATATCTCGTGCGGTTTTAGGGAGCAAGTGTTGCTTGCAGTTTGACTTGCTTCCTCATGAGAGTCTTGCTCCTATGACAGACAGTGCTAAGGTTGACAGGGGAAAGCATTCTATCTCAGCTGATCAGTTGTGGGAGTTACAGGAGATAGTTGTGGCTAGCAAGGACATTACCCAACACTACCCTTGGGATCTAGGTGGTGTGGTGCATCTTTTGTTGCGGAGATTGCTTGGGGACAAGCAATTTTAGGGAGGGTGGACTGTAATGTCCCATTTTTAGCTTGATCCTATTTGTTGAGTTAGCCTATTATTTGACCCTCGTAGGCTGACAGTTATGAATAGAGGATCCTTTGTGGCAGTTGCCCAGTGATTAGAGACATTACTCCCCAACTGGATTCAGGTTTTGGCCTTTGCACAAGTTATTTGACTCAAATTGGCACACTTACTATTTATAGTAAGTTACTATTTTGGGAGAGTCAGGGTTTCTCTTAATAGCAAGGCACCTGAACAGAGCATAATTACAATGTCAACCTTTGATTGGGCCTTTGCAATTGTTTCTAGACTCAGTGGTGTGTACTTACTATTTATAGTAAGTCAGCTATCAGGAGTTACTATCTTTGGCAAGGCATCTGATCATTCAGAGTTTGGAAAAATTGACCTTGGTTTCAACTGGCATGGCTAACGGATGCATATTTATGGAGATATTAATATTTAATGTGTCATTAATGATTTTAATTAAAAAAAAAGGTTTATAATATAAAGTTATAATATGACTTTATATTAAAAAGGGGTTATAATATAAAGTTATAAATTAACTTTATATTTGAATGGGGCCAATGACACATTAAAAGTGTATTTAATGATATTAACTGATTATGTGCACATAAACCAAGGAAATGAGAAGGTATTAAATGCAAGATGAAGATTATGATATTTAAATGATTTTTTAAAAGCCAAAATGGGTCGATTTTCTCAAAGAGGCTATAAAAGCTTTCAAAGGGCAAAAAGAAATCATTCCATTGATCATTCGATTTTGTCTAAAGACTTGAAAGCTCTAGAGTTTGTGAGTAACAAGGGTTTCTGCAGATTTCAATCATTTCCAGCCATTGGAGAACAAAAACTCTTCAGTGTGCAGCTAATCTGAGGTGGTGAGATACCCATTGAAGATAGCAATCAGAGTGTCTTCATTCAGGAGCCATACTTGTGCTTAAATTTGAAGAACTTTATCGAGGGTTTGAGTGTTGACAGTTTAATCTATTGCAGACCTAAGGTATTCATCATTGGCAGCCATTATCAATCAGATTTCAAGCTTTTTATTGCTGCTACAGTAAGCGTTGCTACAGTACGGCTACAGTTATGTGAACAGTATTGCTACAGTGCCGCTACAGTATTTTGTAAGGGTTTGAGGCTGAAGTCTAGGCAGCTTTCCGGACTACTTTGATACTATTAACTAAGCTTGGTTGCTGCAACATATGGGAATATTCTGAGACCTTGTCCCATCACTATTCACAAGTGGCAGGGCATTCCGGGTCTGCGTGTTAACCCTGGAGGGGTCTGCTGTTAGAAGAGGTCGTGTTTCATTTTCTGGGAGGTAGGCGCCTAGTTCTTGGAGAACTCCCAACATTTGGAGATCACCACAAAGTCTTTCTTTGCATTGGCGTCAATATTCCAGGTCTGAGTTACTTTATTTTATAGACCTTCATATTATCTTACACTCAGAAATTGTATGAAATCAGCTACTGTTTTGTGAGTAATCAAAAATCAGATTAGTGTGAACTGCTGTAGCAGAAATTTGAGCTTATTGTAGGGTTTTATAACCATGTATCATCCCATACATTTACCTTTCTAATCAATCAGTGTGACTTTCCATAGTGCCAATCCTGGTGCAAGTCCCTGAAGGTCTTGTGACCAGTCTGAGCACTTATCTCTGAACTGTAGTGATCTGATATAGTATTCTGAGCAGTCACAGGGGTGAATCAGTTAGCATCCAGCAAATGCATTGTCGTTTACAGTCTTTTCTATAGTTGGCATAAGGAGGAAGTAATATTGGCATTATATGTAATTACTTTCAGATCTGTACCAGTATTGTATCTCTTTCTTGATGTCTGATAAAAGCTTGGAGGTTGGCTGCAAAATGTTTGATTAAATGCTAAAGTTGTTTACCTTCATATCAGCATCTCAGCTTGCATGCCTAGTGTTTGCGAAAATACCTTTGGCTGTAGGAGTGCATTTTGCAAAGTAGAATCTCATTAGTTGTTTTCAGTTTTCCTTTATGCATTGTTCTTGCACATCATATATTGGTAAATTGCAAAAAAATCTCATATCTGCAAAAATCATTCAAAAGCAAAACGAATTGCATCATCAATTTAACAGTTGGCAAGGGTTAGAGACAGCAGGTCTCTTACAGAAATGCAAGAGCATATTTCTGGAATGACAGGGGACAAGAGGACTTTTTTGGGGGAGACGGCCATTATAGAAAAACAGGGGATCTTAAACTTATATGAAATTTAAATTATTCATATTTCAAGGCATTTATCATATTAATCATATAACATCATATTTCATAACATTATAATTGTATTGGGAATTCACGTATGGAACAACCAAATTAAGTTGTTAGGTGGAAGTCAAATTTTCTAGGAGGTAGTACAACTTCAAATTGGTGCTGATGTATTCACAAACATCTGAAAGAAACAGATAAGTACATTTTATTGTTAGGAACAATATGGAAGAACTGACCATGGCTGTCTCGGATATGGTCGAAAAGTGACAACTGGGCGCCCAAATAACCAATAGATATAGAATCCCCAATAATACTTCAGAAAATAATGGCAATTGGTTTGCTAAACTTGTTGCATTTGGAGGTCAACATACACTTGCTATTGCTTCATGGGAATCCAAAGAGATGGAATTTAAATGTGTGCAAATCATGTGATTTAAATGGCATCAAAATCAGAACCTGAAGAAACTTCTAAGAAGTTAAGCTATAACAAAATAGTAGCGTATATCTTGTATCGGTTATAGGATCTGTCTGTAATAATATCTTTAAGTTTCAACCAGGGAAACCCGGGGACGTGTACCCCCCACCCCAAATGCCCCGTCCTTGTCCCCAAGACATCTCGAGTAGCGGGGGACGGCATGGGAACCGTCCCCCTTTTTTGAAGAATTGCAGGAAACGTCCCCAGAATGGGGGGACGCTGTTGACCCAATGGGGGATGGCTGACCGGTCCTGAGGACGGCAGGGGGACGATTGAGCCGTCCCTCGACCGTCCCGGGGATGTGTTGTGACCTTTTCACACATCGCCCCATTCAAGATGGGGACCCCCTAATTTTTGCTCCATTCTGGTCTTTTGGCTTGGGTTTTTTCTCTCTCTCCCGCTCTGTCTCTTTTCTGATGTCCGCCTTTTCGGGGATTGCGCCCGTCAGTGAGTTTAAACTTGAAATTGACCAAGTCTAAAAATTAGGGTTTGAGTCTTCCTGGTCAGTTTGAGGTCGAATAGGGTCAATATATTGAAAATTGAGCTTAACATTGTTATCAGTGTGCTTCCAGCAGGCTCTTAGCGAGATTTCATCGAATTCTGAGATACTTACTATTTTTAGTAAGTATGAAATTCCAGGCAATCTGTCAGCTATTTTGAGATTCCGACAGTCACACGGCATTCAGGGCATATCAGTTGTTCGCATGCAAAATTTGGAGCGAAAATATTTTTAGTAGTCCCTTAGGGACAAATTTGGGTTGGATCGAGTTTTCTTGCATAATGGATATTCCTTCAGGTTTTGAGACCTTAGCGATGATATAACATGCAAAAGCGAGGCGACCACTTCGAATTCAGCCTTCCAGGCTATTTTAGGGTTTGCATGTCGGGTTTCTTTTGCATGTCGGATGATTCTGAGTGGGTTTTCGAGAGCTTCGCGATGGTGTGACATAAACGAGATACTCACTATGGAACTTTGCTATTTTGGCGGTGCGGCAGCTTCCGGCAAGGAATCACGAGGCGTCGCATGCCCGCGAAAAGCAGAGATCATTTGATATGCATGCGGCCAAATTAGGGTTTCAACCCGGGACCCAAAAGAGGCATAAAAGGTCGAATTTTTAACCGGTGTAAACCACCGCGTCGGCATTCTTGGGCTACGCTCGGTAAAATTTCAAGTCAAAGCAGACACTTACTATTTATAGTAAATTCATTAGGAAGCTAAAAATAGCAAATCAGTGCATGCGTTGTCGGTTAGGTCACGTGGTGAGGGCGCCTCATTAAAATTTCAAATCAATGGAGCAATGGAGCTATCGAAACATGAGGTTACTATTTATAGTAAACCACCTTCAGAAACAGGCTAAAAATAGCAGGTCAGCTAAAAGTGGCAGTGTCGACAGGACAATGAGGTGATGAGGATGCAGTGTGCAAAATTTCAAGTTGTTCTGAGCTTCAGAGATGCAAAATCAGAGGACTTACTATAAATAGCAGGGCATGAAGGCTGGCGAAAACGAGGAAAAAAAAGTCTAAGTCTGGAACTTCATCCTGCATCTATGGCAAAATGCGCCCAGTTGATAGGGCATGGAAAATTTCCAAGGATGCTGAGTTCGTCCAGTGCACAGGCCAAAATGCGCCCAAGGAGAGAAAGTCAAAGGAAGTCAACGCCTTTCCATCCTTCTGCCTACCTCAAATGCGCCTTCAAGCATATGCCAAACATGAAAAAGTTCTAAGTATGGGTTCATCCTTCAGCAGGGGCAAAATGCGCCCAAAGCACAAGTGGTCAAAGAAAAGTCAACGTTTTTTATCCTGTTGGCCTAGCAAAATGTGCCCACCTTGAAGGAGAAAAGGGTTGAAAATTTTTCTAAGTGTAGAAATCCGCCTCACCCCTCCAAATGCGCCCATCCTCCTCAGGGGGTGAAATGCGCCCAGTTCACAGAGAAGTCAAAGCGGGGTCAAAGTTTCTCATCCTCTTCATACAGGAAAATGCGCCCAAAGGAAGAATGAGTCAACAAGGTCAAAGCTTTTCATCCTTCTCCAAGGCCAAAATGCGCCCAAACTAATGCATGTAAGGACAAAAAAAGTGAAGTTGAAGAGTCATCCAGTGGATATGCTCAAATGCGCCCAAGTTTAGATGTAAAAGGTGAATAAAGATGGTAAGTGGGGTAAGAAATATTGCCTAGACATGGTGAAAAGTGAGGCGTTATCCTCCTCCACATCAAGAATGCGCCCAAGGTGAATATTGGGCGTGATTTTTTTTTGAATTTCCTCTCAAGTGTGCTAGGCGTTTTCCTTCATCAAGTGTGTTATGCGCCTAAAGTGGAGGGTGTTAGAAAAATTTTCTAAGGCGTGTGAAGTCAAAACAAACTTGCTAGGCGTTGAAAGTGGTATGTGTTGGAAAATATTTTCCTAGGAGTGAAATAAAATGCTAAGTGTGCTAGGCGCCTCAGATAAGAATAAAATATTTTCTAAGTGTTGGAAAATTTCTCCAAGGCGTTGGAATATTTCCTAAGTGTGGAGTGAAATGCAAGTGAAGTGAAATAAAAGTGTGCTAGGCGAATAAAAATTCTCTAAATGAAGTTGATAAAATCTCCTCCACTGGCAAACAAATAAAATTTTCTAAGGGAAAATTTTCAAGAATGCAAGAGATGATTAAAATATTTTCTAAGGCAAAATTATTTTCTTCTTAGAAAATACGCCTATTGCTCAAGGTGGTAAAATTTCTCGGAGCATGAGCAAATTTTTTTTTTTTCAGTGATGAAGGCAGAGATGATGATAATGCAAGATGAATTCAAGCTTCTCCAAGCTGGAGCAATGCAGGATGATCACAGGCGAAGAATGAATTTAAAATGGTGAAAATAATATTTCCTAAGGTTCAAAATTCAAAAAATTAAATGAACCCGTTCGTTGGGTACCCATGAATTTGAAGCGTTCTGAAGAAAATTTTCTTCTGGGTACTGGACGTTTGCGATGAAAGATGGATTTCCAAGTCTTCCGAACTTCGCCCACACTCTTTCAGTGAAGAATTTAATCAGTGCTCAAACTGTGAATTTTTCTAAGGGAAAATTTAAAATTTTCTAAGGCAAGTTTGAATAAAATGTGTTTTCGGAATGAATTTCTTAAAATTCTCTGAGTGATGAATTTGAAGTAAGTTGCCTAGATGATTTCGATCGAATTCTTCGAAGATGAATTTCCCAGAGGTGATGAAGAGTTAAAATTCGAATTTCAAGTGACAGGATTCCGGCTGGTGAATTAAAAAGGATGAATTTAAATTAAATTTTTTGAAAATAAATTCAAAGATGCCAGTCAAAGTCAAGTTTCTAGAAGAATAAGATTCCTGACGTCGGGTGACAAGTGTCAGAAATACCAGAGAGGGAAAATTCGAATTCTTCAAGTGGAGTAGTGGAAGTTAAATGCACTGGCTAAAAATGGCTTCTTCTAGAATTCGACTTTGGCTATAAAATGAACAAGTTTCTCACTTGTTTTCACAGCTAAAAATTCGATTTACTCTGAGTGAAGCATTGCAATGGAGTGTTGCAGTGAGTTGTTGCTTGAAGAGTTCGAAGTTTGAAGTTGCTGGAGTTGCTAAAGGGGACGCCTTGAGTTGCTGAGGGGCGCACTTAGAAGTTGCTCAAATCTGTAGTTGAAGGAGTACGCACTTGCTGATTGCTTGAGTTGAAGAAGTTGCTGAAGTGAAGGGGACGCCTTGAAAAATCTAAAGTCAAAGAGCTAAGAGGTACGAATTTGCTAGTGGCTGAAGTTCAATTCATTTGTTGCTGAAAGTAGAAGTTGACAGTTGAAGAGGACGCCTTGGGATGAATTGCTGAGAGTCTTCAAGATGCAAATTGGTTGATTGCTGATTGCTGATATAAAGTACGAAGTTATAAAGTTCAAATTGCTGATTAAGAGTAGTGAAGTGAAGTCACTAGAGTCCACTTAGAAACTTTTCTAAGTGTTGAAATTCGAATTTATCAAAGAAGAAGAGACTGAGGTTTGCAAACAAGAAAATTATTGCAGCTTCTAAAGTCGACTGCAGCCCCTACACACAATGCCTTATTTTATTTTTATAAACTAAATTGCTGATGAATGTTATTGTTTGCAGATGGCTGAGGCAAGGACAACTGGAAAGGACAATGGTGCCTCCAGACAAGTTGTGATTAAGAAGCTGAGTAAGACGTTCATGCCAGAGTCAAAGTTCATTTCGAAGTTGGGCAAGCTGACAGACACTAACTTGGGCTCCGTCAACCTGGAAACCTTCAAAAACAGGATGTTTGGAATCGGAAGTCATCGGGCTTCGACCACTTCGCACAACATTGTTCGAAGCGGACTATATGCAGCTGCTGGTTTTCCGCCAGCCATTCAATGCTCGGAGCTAATGATGGAGTGTGCTAATTGCTACGAGAAGGAACACCAGTCGATCATGTCACCAGATGGCCAAGTGCTCGCTAATCTTACTCCGGCAGCCATTGGCGAAGCTTTTGGGATCCCGGTGCACAGGAACATGATTTACAAATCCAGAGAACGGGCTAAGCAGATGTATGCTTCTGCTTTTGAGCGATGCATGGATACAATTAACACCCACTGGATGAGCACTCCCAAGCCTTCTCAAACGAAGTTGCCCAAGCAGATCATAGCGGATGACTTGAAGAAAGAATACTGTGATCTCATCATGATGCTGAGCAGGGTTGGAGGTTGTGCACAATCATTCATTTTTGAACCCTGGATGTTTTACTACATCAACCTGGTGCTAAAAGGAAAAGACTATGTCAATTGGGCTGCGATGATCAGTGATAATTTGCATGAGAAGCTCCTAAGCTTGAGGAGAACGAAGACATTTTACATGAGTTCTTATATCATTTATATGTTGGCACGGATGACGAAGTACAGGGGAATATCTTACAAGGAGCCTGTTGGATGTGGCTCTCATCAATTCAAAATCCATGAGGCTTGTCCGCAGTTGCACCTGTCAAGCACAACCCACTACAAGCGTGTCAACGATTCTTTCACCATGTACATCACGAGATTGCTTCAGGAGCGGTTACATCATAGAATCTCGAGGGGTGCCCAGGAGTTAATTGAAAGGTATGGGTGTTGGTTCATTCAGTTTCCGAGATTTTCTTACATTAGGCTGCAAGGTTTCTCATCATACCCATATAGGCTGCCTAAGTACCCAACGGATAGAGTTTTAATGTTAGAGATATCTAGGCAACTGCTTGCCTTTGATAAAATTCAAAAGAAAAAGAAGAAGGGAGGAATTGAATTTCCAGTTGTCATGGGCAACTCGGATGAGGTGTGTCCCTCAATGCAGGCAGCTAGGGAAGCTGAAAGTGAACTTCAGTTTTATCATTTCTCATATCATACAAGTCGACAACACTATGACCCGCATCATAACATCAAGTGGGTGTTGTCAGAAGAATTTAAACATAAGGCCACCATTGAAGATTATTGGGTTGATGCGGCTCATGAGATTGAAGTAAGGAAGAGGATGTTTTCTCGATTGCCTATTACCTTGATCAGGGAGTGTGAGGTTGTTCCGGTTCCGGACCAGGTCAATGAGGATATGGATGTTGTTCATCCGGATTATGCAGCCGTTAGGGATACTCCACTTCCACCTCCAGATTGGTCAAAGCCTGAGATTGCGGATTTGGACACGCTCTCTATCCCTGTCATGACATTTACTAGAGCATGGGTTGATAGACGAGTAAACAGGTTGAAAAGTAGGTCAATTGCTTTGACTTACAATATGATGGGAGATCACAGGACGCCCACTACTGGCAGAAAGAAACAGATCACAAGAGGTCCAGAGTCCAGGAAGAAGGAAATAGTTGGACAGGAGCCTACTCAGCCAGAGCCTCCACGAGTCACAGTGGCAACACCCTTGGAGACACGTTCTCCAAGTATACAGGAGGTTTCTTTGTTTGCTGATCAGAGAAATGCATTGAATCAGGTGCAAGCAATACAGGATAATATTCAGCCTCCACGGAGAGAGTCAGTTGGCCAGAGCGTCAACGCACCTGTTAGGGTTGATCAGCAGGATGATGAGGGGACTATTACTAACCCTCAGTTTCAGCAGGAATTAGAGGTGGCCTTGAATGATGAGGATGATGATATAGTGTCAGGTGACACTCAGCCACTTGAGGACGATGAGCCTCGCCAGAATGATGAAGAGGTTGAGCAAGTTAGAGAAGTAGAGGCACAAGAGCAGCAGCCCTTCGATATACAGTATGATGTGCCCGATTGGCTTAAGGATAGAATGAGAAGAAGCCCTAGTGAGGAAATTGATCCAGCAGTTGAGATGGAAGAATTTCTGAACCGGATCAATGCACCTTCACAGAAGAAGAAAGCAAGGAAATTTTCGAAGATATCCACTGAGGAGGATGGCTCTCGTACCCTTCATGTAGCTATGCCACGAGTTGAGTGTGACCGGAATGAAGCAGTGCCAGAAAATTATGTGGTCACGACTCTAGATTTGGGACGCCCCACTGGTGCTCAGATTGTTGAGGAGTGTGATAACTCCTTCCTCGCCCTCAAGGATAGATTATTCAAGAAAGAAGGGAAGTATAAGAAGTTGAAAAGAGAACACAAGGCCTTAATTGGATATGTACAGCAGTTATCTCGTTCTCGAGTGCAGGATGTACCAGTGATAGAGCCTCCGGCGGATGTGCCTAGAGAGTCGATCAGCGGCTTGATGGAGTTAGGAAAAATGGCACAAGAGGCGGATAAATGGGTCACAGGAGTACGTGCTGAGACGGAGAAGTTTATGGAGGATCTTGCTTTTGCTTTTGAGCAGGCCTCTAGTATTTTGACACGGATAGATGCAGTGGATCATGCTTGGGGAAATGCTTCTATCTATCAGAGTAAGGTGATCCAGCGTCTTGAGGTATTGAGGCATGTGCCACTGCGATTGCTGATTGAAGGAGGTGTCATTCATGAGAATGACAGATATGATTTCTCTCGGTGGTATTCTTCGGCGATCACAAGGCGTGGTTTCTTCGATGCGGCACAGGCGGATTCAGCTAGAGTACATAAGGCTATGGCCAATATTCTAGATGGAGTTCAGAATACCTTTGAGGCTATATTTGCTAGGCAGCTGAATCCAGATGAAGTTAATTTTGATAATTTGAGGGGTTTGCTGGTGCCTTTCTTTGCAGATGTTAAGACCTTTGTACAAGATGACTTTGAGAATACTTCTACTTTCTCCACCTTGATCCAGAACACGCAGGATTCCTTGGCTGCTTGGAGAAAGTCTTGTGCAAGGCATGAGCATTCAGTCACAGTGTTAGAGTTTCAGTTAGATTGTGTTCCACCGATTTCAGTTCAGGAAGTTGAGGCTGTACTTGGCAGATTTGTTGAGTTGGCAATCAGAGAGAAGGCAAGTGGGAACGCACTACTGGACGAGGATCTTCTAGAAGACTGAATATGGGCATTTATTACATTTACTATTTATGGGAGTGAGTGGGAATCTTTGATTCATTTAATGTACCACTCCCTATTCTGGCAGTTTTTAGGGTTAGGGCTGAGGTGGCACGATTCTAGCCACTCTATTAATTGTAACCCTAGCCGTCTTTTGGGACTTGGCTAGCTATAAAAGGGGGAGTCCCCCTCATTTGTAAGACATTAGAACAGGAAATTAGATCAGGCATTAGCATTAGAGCTAGAGATTGGAGAGATTGCATAGTAGAGTATTGTAGACATTTTGCATAGTGGAGAAGAAAGAAAGTTTTCCCTTTGAAAACTTTTGTGGAGATTGTTGTGTAATACTTTTCATGATAATAGATCTTTTCATTGATGGTGGAATTCGTCTTGTCATGAATAGCTAGCAAGGTCTCTTCTTCCTTTCGTATCCAAGTAGCGTAATTTTCATGCAAGTAGTTTACTTTGATGTGTGGTGTTTTATTGAGGTAGCTTCGCTTTATTCCATACCACTAGCGGCTTGTTGATGATAAGTTCGCCTTGTGTGGTCGACTGGAGATTATCTTGTATTTAACTTCAATTGTGAATGGTATGTTTATATGCATCGTTGTGATGGTGTATGCATGTTGAGTCATAATTTGAACATCTTTTGCTGTACCTTTGAAGATTGCACCGATTTTACTGAGGCTGTCTGACGTGAGGCTAGGTGAGATCTGGTTGAAGTCTATTGAAACGAAGCTCCACATATCCTGCATTTAGAATAGAATATAAGTTTCTTAGGCCCTAAACTCTTTTACTTTCCGCACATTTCTGATTAGTTTTAGGATAACAAGCTACATTGCCAAATCATACACGCAAGAATCCCCTTCAAAATCATACATTAGTTGCTAACTGCAAGAAATCTGAACAATTGTGTAAGTCCCCTCGTAAGAACACAGCAATACACATCAACCAAACTGGGTCTATTCGCACTTAAGGAACCTTGGAGTTGAACGTGTGATCTATCTCGCAATCTTAGCACACGGAATACTTTGATCAAGAGAGAACAGAGTAGCCCTAAACTATTTTTGTTCTGCTGTTTGGTGCGGTCACGAAAAACACATCAACAGGATGGTTGACCGTCCCCTGTGTTTTGCAAGTTTAAAACATGAAAAAAAAAACATAAAATAAAAAAATAATGCCCTTGCCTACGTGGCATGTGTGGGCCCAAATGATTTTGACTCCTTTATGAAGGAAAAAGGGCCTCTCTAACCTCATTTTATGCATTTTGTTTGTTTGAGTAGCCAAGGGTTTGAGAGCAAAAGAAGTTGCAGCCATTGAAGGAGAAGGAGCAGCAGTTTGAAGGAGGAGAGTAGGTTGAAATAGTGTTGTTGGGAGTGCAAATCCACCAAAGAGGTATGCATTTCCTTTCCCTTTTTTTTTTTTTCATTTTTTGCAAAATGTGAAGCATACATTGTCTGATTTTTTTTTATTTTTTTGCATTTTCAGTTGAAACTTGAATTCTAAAAATAAAAAACATGAGAAGTAGTGAGGGTGGGAGTGATAGTGAAGTTGAAATGCAAGCTAGAAGGGAAAGTGGTGGGGGTGGTAGTAGAAATATAGAGCAAATAAATCCTACCCAATGCCCTCCTTCATCAACAAAATACCAAAACCATGAAAGACTATGCAAGACACCCATTAGAAAAAAAAAAACCATTCCTTCAATATGTGACAGCCCTGGGTGAAAAACAAAAAAATTCAGAGGGGAGGAGGGTTTGATTTTGCCATGTTTGTGAAAAGGAGTTTAGGGGCAGCTACACAAGAGATAGGTCTCATTTTTTGGGTGAGGTGGGCGATGGAGTTAGAGTGTGTCCTGCATTGACAGATGAGTTATTTTTAGAGTGCCAAAAAATTCAAATGGAGTGTGATGGTGGGGTTCAAGGTGGGTCTCCTTCTTTCCCAAGTTCATAATCATCTATGCGTACTCCTAGTCCTTCCACAGTTGGTAGTAGTGTTCTCTTAAGAGGAAAGAGGAAGGTGATTGGTAGTGATAAGGCAGCCTCAGTTGAGTCCGTGTTTCAAAACCAAGCATGAGAAACCATTGAATTCTCCATTGCCAAATTCTTTTTTGCCCATGCCATTCCATTTCATGTGGCCCGTTCCTCTTATTTCAAACAAATGGTGAAAGACTTAGCCATTGTTGGTCCTTCATTCGTACCCCCTGGAGATCATAAGCTACACACCACCCTCCTAGACAAAGAGTACTCCAAAGTTAATGTGTTAATGGAGGAGATGAGACAAACGTGGATGAGGACGGGGTGCTCTATAGTGATGGATGGGTGGACTGATTGTAGACGTCGACCACTCATCAATGTCATAGTCACATGCCCTGCTAGTTCTTATTTTCTTAGAGCCGTAGATTGTTCGGGGAGACATAAGGATGCAGACTTCCAATTTTCCACTTTGAGAGATGCCATAGAGGAGGGGCTGCAAATGTGGTGCAAGTGATCACCGATTCAACACGTGTGTGCAAATCGGCTGGGTTGATGGTGGAGGGTACTTACAAGCACATATTTTGGACCCCATGTTGTGTTCATGCATTGAACAATGCATTGAAAGACATAGGGAAGTTGGGTTGGGTGAAGAAAACGGTGGCAAAAGCTAGAGATATTCAGATGTTCATTTGCAATCACCACACCTCACTCTCTTCAGAACATTTTCAAAGGAGATTCTCAAACCTGTTGAGACAAGGTATGCCATTTACTTCATTTTGTTTCACTTTCAATTTGTATTCATAATCTGATTTTGTTTTAAATTTTTATTTTTTAATGAATCATTGAATTAATGAATATAGATATGCCACATACTTCATCCTATTGGAGAGGATGCTTGAGGTGCATGAGCCTCTACAACTAATGATGGTTAATGCAGAGTGGACTAGATGGCCTAATGCAAGTTCTGCTCAAGGAAAGACCATCAAAGAAAAGATCCTCGATGATGATTGGTGGGCCAATGTGAGGTAAGACATATTAGATGGCTGATTTTCATATTAAATTTATGATTTTAATATTTTAATTTTATTGTCCAATGTTCCAACTTTTGAAGTTTCTAACATGTCAATTAACTTGTCAAGTAATTATTTTGAACTTTTTGTTTGCATTTTGCAGATATATTTGCTCCTTCATCTCGCCTATTGTAGATGTCATCAGATATGCTGATACACACTCTCCTAGTCTTGGAGAGATATATGAGACATTTGACAGTATGCTTGGGGACATTTTGGCAAAGGACCCCACTTTGGATTTATATGAGCAACACATTAGGCCCATTGTAACGTGGAGGTGGAATACAATGAACACCTCGCTTCATATGGCTACCTTTGCTCTAAATCCAAAATGGTATGCACCAAGGGATGGTATTGTGCCTCCATGTGATGATGCTGAGGTTTTAGATGGGTTCACACGGGACATTGAAAAGATTTATCCAGCAGAGCAGGCTTCACTACTTCGGTCACAATTTCTAGACTTTGCAAATCTTAATGGCCCAAACTTGAGTAAACCATAGGCGAGGTTGGATAGAGCTATATTAGCTCAATCGAACCCTATTGGATGGTGGACCTATCATGGGAGGGATACACCACAGTTGAAGACACTTGCTACTCGCCTTCTTGCACAGGTTGCCAGTTCCTCTGCTGCAGAGAGGAATTGGTCCACATATAGCTTTATCCACTCCCTCAAGAGGAATAGACTTACCTCTAGAGAAGCGGAGAAGCTAGTGGCCGTTCATAGTGCTCTTCGGCTTCAGCATCGGCAGACTCCAAAGTATCGACAGACTCCAACTCTACAGTGGGAAATTGATCACGAGGACGCGACCCAGGTAGATGAGGAGGAGACAACTAAGGGTTTGGTTGGGGTTCCATTGGATGAGGAGGAGCATCACAGTGGCAGTGACTTAGAGGATGACTCTGATTTTGATGCGATTATGAGAGATGATTAGGGGCAGCAGTGCTCTTTGTTTATTTTGTATTCATTATTGACATACGATATTGTATTTTGATTTTCATAGCAAACTTTAAAACTATATGGCAGCAATGTAGCCTTTGGGCATTTTGATATAAGTTTATAAATTATAACTTGGAGGTTGTTTCATGATTCATGTATTTTATTTTTGAATGCGTATTGAGTATTGGCATAATGTTGAACACAAATGTTATATGTTAATGTTCTATAATGTATATTATGCATGCCTTATTCATGTTATCTATTGAATATTTAAAATTTCCCTATATTTTTATATAGCCGTCCCTTGCCGTCCCTAATTTTGGCCTGAAAAATCGGAAACTTGGGGACTCGTCCCACCGTCCCCTACCATCCCCGTCCTGGAAACTTGGGGTAACGTTGGTTTCAACAAAAGAGAACATTACCCCAAAAAAGAAGTTTGTCTCATGTCTACATAATTACATTCTTGGCTTGATTTTGTTTTAGAAGTAAATGAGAGTTTTGGATGTATGGCAATAGAATTTCCATTCAAGGCATATATTTGTTCTTTATTTTGCTGATTAGATTATATTCTGTGCCTTGAGGACATGTCCCCTACATTCTCAAAACCTAAACGCTAAAGGACCCTCAGGGATGCACCAACTGTAAACCTAAAAGAGCCATACTACCTAAACATAAAAAGACAAACTCATTTTGCCATTTTCCATTTTGTAGAGAAGAGAAAAAAAAAAAAGGGAACTGTGAGAAGAAGGCAAAAAGCATCAAAATTACATCATTTGAAATAAGTTTACTATTCATTAGTCATTTGCACACATTCTTTTTGCAAATTTCTTTTCTAAAATTTCAAATACTTAGGGAGGATTTTTGTTTTCTGTTTTTTTTTTCTATTCACACTTCAACTATGTTTCGAGTTTTTAACAACAAAAACAATGCACAACAATGAGAGTAGTGAGGGTGATGAGGTTCAAATTCAACAAAGAGGCTGTAAAGGTACTATTGGGGGTTCTTTTAGGAGTGGCAGTGTTGTAGGGACAGTGAGTTCAAATAACCATTTGGATACCCTTTCAAAGTCCTAAAAGAAAATGTCCATAACCCATTTAATCCTAAAATACCCTTCTGCAAATTTGAAATATCCCTTGCTAGATGTTGGGTGAAAATTATGTAATCCCTTTCTAACAAATTACACAACCTTGATTTCAACCACAACTGTGTGAGATGTAATCTCTCCTCTCAGAAAGGGGAGGCACCCTTCTTACTACTGACTGAAACTAAAATAAAACTAATTAAGTATTCACAAAATGTACACTACAATTACGAGATGGGGGGTGTGTGTCACATTCATACTTCTTTTTTTTTTCAGAGAATATGTTTTACAATGCTTCATGGTTGATAGTTCTGATTCGATTAAACTTTAAACTAAAAACAAAGCAGTAATTCCAATATCTCTATCTTGTCAAAGCAAAGCTTAGAGATACCAAGTATGATAATAATAAATAAATAAAATAAGAAAGAAAAGCTCACGAAGGCACAAAGTCGTTCCATAGCTTTTCACCGATAGATCCTTGAGAGATGTAACGTTTGTCATATTAGAAGCACAAAGTCTTCTTAGATACAACAATTCCATGAACAACATGAACAATTAAAAGCACAAAGTCTTGTAGAAAATCCACCAATCGTTATCCAAACATAAACACAAATCCGAATAATGAGTGCAACACAAAGTTTACACAGATTTATTCAAAGCCCTTTAGATCTTAGTTACTAATCACCACCAATTTGATCAAGCCACAAGATAATCGATTCCAACGCAAAGTCTGGTATGCAACTTTCTTCTTTATTGATCAGATTCAGATTCACGAAGATGAACACAAAGTTTCATATATTTGCTTCAAAATGGGTAGCACTTCGTTGCAAAAGACTAAAGGTAAAGATTACAAAGGAATTCCCTCTTATTTATACAAGAGAGGGAAGAGCAAATCTAGGAAATTAGATGAGCAAAATTAGGAAAGTTAGGTGAGCTAAATTAGGAAAATCTCACCTAACTTTGACTTAGTAAAAAATGTTGTCCATCTTTTTGGGAAAACATCCCTGTTTTTACATGCAATTACATTCGCTCAAAAAACATTTAAGATGTCAAAAACAATTTACAAAATGCATAAAGGAAAGCATAAAAATATTCAACACTGGAGAAAAGAAGCCTTCATGGTTCTTTGCTTTGGGCGCAGAAGTCTTCATATATCTTTCTTGTCTCCAGGACGAATGCCTCATCTGGACCAACAGTGTAATCCACAATGGTGTGAACTCTGGTAATTGATCTTTTAGCAGATGAGTGAATCTTCTTGCATCTGTCAAGATGCATCTTGAGATTATCAAGAGTTAGCCGTATATCACAAATGACATGCATGGAGGTCTTTGAAAAGTTTGCATCCTCCACTTGCTTCATAACGGCTTCCTTGTAGATCTGGGATAGTTCACTGGCCGGGAGGAAAATATGATCTTCGTCAAGGAGCTTACTCGGTAACTCCTTAATTCCATTTTCAAGGATAGTACGATGTCCTTTGACATCTTCTTGCACTTGGTGGAGATCTTCGATAAGAGACTTGATCACTTGGATGTGGTGCTTGAGTGATTCTCTTACCTCCACATACTTCTTGTCAGGAATTACCCCAAATTCCACCAACTTACTGAGCTTCGCCTGCTTCATTTGCGACCAAAATGATAGGCATTTTTCCATTTCCTTTTGCTCTTGGGAAAGAATACTTTCTTCTTTATCAAGCTCTGATTTGAGCTTGGCTATCTAGGTGGCTTTCTCATCTACAACAATTATAACTTGTGAACCATGTTCTATAATTTCATCAATGAAATCATACAACACTTTACCTTTAGAGGCAAGCTTCTCCGCCTTTTTCATAGCTGGGTCCTCAATGCTTGTCATAGCCAAAGGTTGTACATTGCCTGAAGATCCTGCAAGTCTCCTCAAAATAGCTGCATAATGCTCGGCCTTCTACTTATACATGTTTCGGGCTTGTTCCATTTTTTCAAGCCTTCCTACCAACACATCTAGGACTACTTGTGCATCTGCCTTGACACTTTCATTTGTCACTTTGCCGAGTTGGACTCTAGTGACAGTGTAGTCCTCCATGTTTACATCTCCTTCAACTTGCGGCGGTATACCAGTCTCTGCAAACTTATGACCAGTCTTGTCAACATGAAGCCTTGAATGTACTTTGGCCTTTTTCTTCCCCTTGGCTTTTGGAGGGGCTATCTCTTCAAGATTGAGCTCTTCTAGAGAGATCATCTGTTTCTTTCGCTTCGATACTTGAGATACAACCAAGGGGGAAGGGAGGAAGTATACACTTCTTGACTGACCGTCAACTCTTGTGTCACAGCCGCTTTTGTAGAAATGATTGGTATGGTGACAATTGGGGTAGTATCTGTCATGACTACTGCAGTAGATTGCACACCAAGTGGACTTTGCAAAGATGCACTCATAAACTTGTTGAATTCAGCTTCAGAAGTGATGTCATAAGATGGAGATGACAAACTAGGGATGGATGATGGAGAGCTTGACAAAATATCAACAGTTTGTGTATTTGAAACTGCAGGAGAAGTGGCAAGCACGGTTGAAGCTGCAGGGGGATGAGAAACGTCCACAACATGTATGGTAGATGTGGGAAGAGGAGGCGGAGTGTTAGGATTAGGTGTATGAGGAACATTTGAAGTTACGGGCAATGACGTTTGGGGAAGATCTTCGACAACATTCTCATGTGGAGATAGAGTTTGTTCTTCATTATGCCCGAGTTCCTGTTGTTCACCTTCTTGTTCGAAAAATCTACTTCGGACTCTTGTTCTTCTGCATAATCTTCTTCCTCATCAGAATTTTTTTCTTTAGAATCTTCTTCTTCAACAGATTCCTCGCTTTCATTTCCTTCTTCGGAATCTACCTCTTCAGAAGAAGGCCCTTTTTCTTTTGCATGAGATGGTTCAGATTTCGTGGCCTCTTCTTAAACTGCCAGTGTATCCTTCATACCAATAGTGAACTTGATTCTAGGGCCTCTTCGGGAAGAAGAGGGAGTAGCCGCATGCTTGTCTTTTGTGCGGAGTTCCTGTTGTTGGCTGGCTTCTGCTCTAGGCTCTTCTTCCGACTCTGTCCTCTAGGCTTTTATCTAGAAACCATGTTTTTGCAACCATTTTGCTGTGTTTTCCAATATGAGAGCAAGCCTTTCCCTGATGGAGACACTTTCCTTTTTAGACCATTGTATCGCAGGAAAAGGTCTCTTAGAAGTTTCATTTTCATCATAGGCAGCGTTCATGATGTCGCCAGGATCTTTGAAACCCTCTGGTAGGTCAGCAACACCAAGATCCTTGATCTGCTCTACGGTTAGCCTACAATAATCCATTTTGTGGATGTCCTCTTCATCTCTGCATTCAACCCATATGTCTTCGAAGCGGTACTTGTGTCTATGACCCTTCTTCAATTTCCTATTCACATTACAGTAATCAAAGTCAAATCTGTATTTGTATGTCCTTATTGTCACGATCTGCATTTCCACATAGACTAATTTGGCCTTTTGTACATTGTGAATGGTATATCTACCAATCGTTAGTGGAAACTTGAAACCTGGTTTGTGAATTCTCATTCGTTCCTTGTGAACTGCGATAAGCTGTTTGCAACTGTGCATAGCTCCATGAGTATCTACTTATCTGAGGGATACCTGGGCAACATGTAAGGACACCCAGTATAGCAACTACCCTCATATAGGTGAAAACTGGAAATTACAAAAAGATACACCCGACCTTACTCACCACTTCGTAGGCCTCATCAAATACTCTCTTCTTTTCAAGAGTTGGGTCAAAACTGAAAAGCAGAGGTGCAAAGAAGGCATCTGTGACCCTCCTGAAATGATGAAGACTTTCCTTTAACTCCAACTGATAGAAATACTTGTACACAGGTACCGAGTGTCAGTTTCGCTTTGTAGATAACCCTGGGAATTGCCTCATCATGGCTGCAACATACACCAAATAAGAAGTCATATAGAACTTCAAAGTGGTTGGCACATTTATTAGTTGCTCATGGATTTCATCACTGATTTGTGTTCCCCAATCAATATGAGCTTTCTATCTCCTTATGATACGAATGTATTCATACATCCACTCCTAAAAATGAGATGATTCAGGCAATCCTTTAACCCCGCTTAAGAGAGTAATCATGTCCTTGACATCCTCTTTGAAGTCACTCCTAGGAAGCCCCTTTGGCCATCTTGAGATAGTGGGTCTAGGTGTTTTCAACCATTGGCTATTAATCAAATTTATAGCCTTGGTTGGATCTGCATCATAAACCTCCTGTTCCTGTTGCATTGAAATCTCAGTGTATTTTTCCATGTGTGGAACTCTAAAAACAATGTCAAAGAATTTAGGGTCTAACCTCATCATCACTTGTCCAAAGGAATCTATTACACTTCTGCTCTCTTGGATGTAGTGGGATGCAACCTGGAGAACGAACTCTGTATGATGAGCAGATGTCAGGAATGTGGACATCAGATGCAGATTTCTATGAACAATAGCTCTCAAACTGTCTTCCAAGGGCTTTTGTTTAGTTCTTTTAACAAAGTCTTCAAGGTCCTGATGACCAACTTCGATGTCCTTGATTTTTTCCACCTTTGAGATCACCACTGTAGGCGGAAAGACACCTTGGTACTTGTATTTCATTTTTCCTTCTTTTTTAGAAGAGGATGGAGGCTTCTTTGCTGTCATCTAGAAGAATCAGGATCAAAGGATATCACTTTCGAGATCACTTGACGAGATCTGGAGAGAAACTGCAAGGATGGTGAATCAACAAATGTTAGGCGAAACTGCAGCATTGGAAAGCGTGAGGCAAGAAAGCAATATGGAGCAAGTGTGGAATGGGCAATTTGGCACAGAAAACGGAGCGAGAGTGGAGAAACGGAGTTCAGAGTGAAAACGGCGCGATTTCAGAGTGTTAAGAGGAAAAACTACCAATTATGTAGGAGCACTAAAAATTAGCACTCCTACATGTTTCTGCATGTGGGAATGTGAAAAGTGTCAAGGCACTGAAAATTAGTGCCTTGACATGTTATCTCACTTGGAACAAGATTGAAGTGTAGAGGCGGGGAAAAATAGTGCTTTGTCATGAAGGATGAAGTTTAGTTTCATGCTCAGGCGCTGATTTTTAGCACTCGAGCATGTCTTCAATGACTTGAAAAAAGTGGAGTGCATGAGCCGGATATATCAGCGCCTTATCATTTTAAAGACCAGGTACTCCATGTAGGAGCAATGATTTTTACCGCTCCTACATTTGGAGTTAGAGAAAATCTCCGATGTAAGGGCGAACAAAAACACCGCTCTATCATTTGGATGACAATGGAAGACTTCGATGTAATGGCGGTTAATTTTACCGCTTGGACATTGATAGTGTTGGAAAACTTGGTGCCTGAGCGGTGATTTTCACCGCTCGAACACCTGGAGTCTTCCATTCAAGAATGATGAAGTTTAGTTTAATCTTATGCATATTTCAAAATTTCACCGCTCGACTAAAAACTCAGTGATACACTCGAAAATAGAAAGACAAGGAGGCGAAGGAGAAACACGGGGGGAAAACAACCTGGGATGCACTATCTAAAAAATGAAAACAAAATCCTAACAAAAGTACAAAGGGCAGGGCACGATATGAAATGAGGGAAGAAGATTTCGAAAGTGGATGACAAGATTTAAAACTCCAATTAAGGAAAAACGTTTAGGCGACATGGAAAAAGAAAATATAAAGATTATCTAAAACGAATGGAAGGAAGAAATGTAATGAAG
>VDFB02268281.1:0-69229 GCA_007258455.2 Sequoia sempervirens | reverse complement strand
TTGTGACGTGTAAGTAAGTTGTTTGTTTGTGACTTGTGAGGTCATGTTGACTTTTTCATTTGACATTGTTTTAAGTTAATGGATAGCATCTCTAGGTTATCATAGAAGATTTGAAATAATAGCTACTAGTGCCATTTCCTTCCAATGGTGAGATTTGTTAGATTTACTATTGATGACTCAGTTACTATTTTATAACAATGGTTAAGGTCATTAACTCATCGAGAAGATTATAAAGATAGTCCTTTTATTTAAAATTTATGAATTCATATATTTTCACATTAAATATTTATATATAGTTTCTTCTAAATATTCTTAGTTAAATTAAGTAAAGGAATAATAAAATATTTTAAGGATATTTGGGACATGTTAAAAGAATAAGGGAGATAAAATATTTAGTTGATTTAGAACTTACATGTAAATAATTTTTAGCTATTTTATTAATAGATAAATAAATAAATATTATAAAATAAATAAAATAATTTTAGAATTGTTAAAAATAAAGGAATAATAAATAAATGAATAAAATGAGAATTATGTGATTAAAACAATAAGAGTATATATATATAGATTTATTTATTTTATTTTTGGTTAAATAGTCTGATTTAAAAGTCACATGTTCAATTAATAATTTGTATTGGATTTTGAGAAAAAGAAGTCACATTGTATTCATTGTATATTCTTTTCTTCATGCTTATCAAATAATCGATTCTTACCTTTTTGGCAATAAGTATATTGTTAGATTCGTGATAGATAAGTTATATTGTTAACTAGACCTTGCCTTTTCTTGTAGATTAGTTTTTGATATAGGGGAAAATAGATTTTGAAGGGATCCGAAACCCTTTAATAAAAAAAGCAAGGCTACAAAAAAGACAGCAAGTAGCGAGAAAGACTAGCTCCAAAAAAAGACCAATTAAGATTTACATTTAATATTTTTCTTATGGGAGCGGAGAGTCATGTCAAAAGATGACTGAGGGGATTTATCTTTTTTTCCCTTAACAATAATCCAACCATCTTCCACTTGCGCTGCCTTACCGTGCCACGCCAGCTCGCAAAAGCCAACAGCCAAAGTATTAGGAGTAAAGTCTTGATTCCTTTGCACATATAAGGACTTTTCTGAAGAGCCACCTAAAAGGGAAGCCGAGGCACAAACCCCTGAAATGGTAGCCGAAGACACAAAAGGGGTTGCCTTAGTGACCCTGCCAATTGAGACGACCGGAGGGGCCGTCCCATTACCCAGAGAATCTGAAGCAACCACCTCACGAACTTTAGGGGTTTCTACAAGACATTCAGTTACATCAACCCCACCAGAAGAGACATCCGAAGGGGATACCTCACGAGCTTGAGATTCCGAGGCAACCATCTCAGAAAAGCTCCTATGTTGATCCGCATTCTTCTCAACCGTATAATGCTGTTGAGAGGCACCTTTCCACCAAGAAGTTGAAGCATTTTTCTCGAAACCACATTGTGCAACAGCATGACCATTTTTCTTGTAGATTAGTTACCTCCTTAGTGAATTGATATTTTCTATCAGTTTAAATAATCTTCATCGCATTCAATTCATATATCCATTCATACCAATGTTCTTTTATTTTATATTATCAATTCTTATATGTCAAGTTAACAATTGAGTCTAATCATTGATCATTTACCTTATTAATGTTTTATCTTGATCTTTTTATTAGTCCGATTAATTCTCAGCTATAAGTTTTATTTAATTAAATGTAAACAATTGATAGCTTAAATGGTAAAATTAAATGATTCGTTGTCACCTTGCTAATTACTAAAGGGTAAATTAAATAAAATTAAATGGTAATTTTAAACGATAAGTAAAATAAATTTACTTTTGTGAATTAACATTGGAATCAATGTTTATATATATATATATATATATATATATATATATTTTTAATCACGCATTTTGCGTGGGGAGGGGTGTCAAATTGAATTACACGCGTAAGCTTCTTTATCAGATGGTAAAAACAAGAAAGATAATTTCAGACGGGTGTTAGGGCATGCACTCGGAAAACGAAAGAAAATTGCCACCTTTAATGTTTTGGAAAAAAAAAAAAAGAGAAAGAAAACTTCCAGGGAGGCGCAGGCAGAGAGGACGTTGGAAGAGGCTTCCTGCAAAACTCTATCCATAATTTCTGATCCGCATCATTGACAGCACGACACGATTTGTGCAGAATCTGAAGGTAAGCCACTTGCCATGGTTGCAATTATTGCATTCCATGGGACCCTAATTCTCTGAGGCATTCTGCCAAACTGATCGGAATATTAAGATTTTAATTTAACAGCTGTTCATTTTCAAAATATGTATATAGGAACCCCCTTGTGTTCAGTCCACTCACTTGGGTCTATTTTCAAGTCTCCTATTTTGGGTCTTATGATATAATCTGGCGTGGGTGATTGTTCATGAGCCAATTGAGGTGTTTCTGCAAATGATTGAGAATTCCTTTGTGTTTCTCCACGTGTTTTCACCCGAATTAATTGCTACACTTTGATGCATGCATTCCTCAGACATTGCGCTAGCCTTTTCCCCTTGTCTGTTGGTTGAAGAATTTGGCAACTCAAGGACATCTTTTCTGCATTTGCTATTATCTGCTTTAGTTTCCTGAGATGCAAGAATGAATCTAACTTCTACATTGCAACCTAAGACATGTTGAAGTGAATTCGCAATAGTCTTCCAAGATCTTCCATCTCTAGACTTATGATCTGGATGCCTGAATTCTAACTGAGCAATAGCTAGACCTGGAAATTAGCTTATATTAGTAAAGCATCATATTTCCCTATCAATTAAAGCAAGTGAAGAAGATTACTGATCTATCTAAATGAAATGCATTGCAGTATTAACACAAACATCTGAAGTAACTTCCACGGTGCATTACAAAAGCTTACACCTTTTTCTAGAACATAGTATGAAAAGAAAAGAAATTTACAATCTACTGAAAAGGAACACCATGCCGGCTCAGAGGAGTACATTTTATTCTATTAATCATTATAAGCATTCAACAAAGAGTGCCAGCACAGAGAACTACTATGGTTAACTCAAGCAAATAAATAGCATCCATCTGCTTAGAGTACTTCAATTTATTAACAATTTCACAAGTAAATATTACAATTTAGTTGAATTTATGAAAAGTAAGGCATACCAAAATAAAAAAATAAAAGAAAATAAAGAAAATAATAAAAAAACCAAACTAAACAACATTTATTTAAGCCATAGTTTGTTTATACTATTTCCCTTTGTTGCGCACAGTAACCTTTATGGCCTTTCTTGTTATTGGTTCATGTTTCTGATTTTTTTTTCTTATAGCATACAAAGATGCATCATTTATAGAGAGTTTGTTTTTGAAGCTATAATTTTACAAAATTGGGATGCTGTCAAATTATTGTTTTGCATAAAATTTTAGTGGCCGAGTTGTAGAAAAAATTGCTCATGCATGCTTAGGTTTCTTGTTAAACATTTTCTGGGTCTTGTTCTTTGTTCTTTTACCTTTCCGAAACATATTGAATTTTAAAATTTGGGGTTGTAATATAAAAGTTATGACCTTCAAAATGCTGCTCTGTTTTGCCGCAATTAACTGATTGACATTTATTTTAAAAGAATATTTATGATGAATGAATTCAATGGGTATTATGGCTATTATTAGGTGTTGATGATTTTTTTTTTATAATATATATTATTATTATCCACTCCATTATAATATAGAAATGTTTCTAGGTTTGGAAAATGTCACCTTGATTATTCTTGTTATTGAAATTGTATTACTATAGTTCATATCAAATCTTTGCTTAATCTTTATGCCATATGCACACAACACAAATGTTTAAAATCTTAGAATAATGATACAGAGCTGTTCCCAAGTTATTATTTGTTTCACTCAATTTATTTTGCATGTTTGGATCTCAGAATTTGATTTGTATAAGTTTTATTTTCTGTTTTAGTGTTAGTTTTTCTTATTCCCTAAGACTGATATGAGGAACTTTTAGTTTTAATTCTAGTGTAAACTCTAATTTTGTTTTGTCATCGAGAGAAGTAAATGAATTGAGGTTTCAATAAGTATATATTATAAGGTTAATCAAAGATAGGAATAATCAGTTTCATGTAAACCCGTGATAAAAGCATTTGGTTGATATCCAATCTTTTGATCTTATAGTTATATATATGACTTTTGAATATACTCTTTAAAAAAAAAACTAAAACAAAAATAGATAACTATGTTAAGATAATAGGTGTTTATATATTGACACAGATTCAATAATAATTGAAGCAATGCATAATTATTAAAAAAGTAGAACTCTAGCATAAATTATGATCAATATTTATATGATAAATGTTTACTAGACCATGTTGACAATGGTAAATTCTCTCCTAGTATTTTGTAATTTAAACCTAATTTATAGTTTCTAAAGGGAAAATAATTAATTATTATGTATATTGGAAGGGTTGTACACTTTTGTCTCTTCTTTTTTTTGTTTTTTACCCTACAGATCTATAATAGGTATAATAACCAATTATTTATTATTTATAATAATAAATAGGTAAGTTATAGATACTTTCCCTTAATGTGTGCATATATATAAGAAAACCATTCAATTCAACAATAGACTTGTATTCAATAAAAGTCAGCAAACATTAGTTTCCATAAAGAAGTGCATCTAGAGTGTTTATCAACTATTTGTTTTATGAAATAAATGATCTAAAGAAAAATGTGGGAAATAGTACCTTCTATTATTTCTATTGTTACCAAGCATGGTCTAATAAGTAGATTTTTGCACTAGGAAGCTTGATTGTTCCTTACATTTAATTATTCGTAAGTTTGAAATTCTTGACCAATAGGATTAGCTCAAATAAGACCATTAATATTGTAAGTATCATTACCTTGCATCTCTAGAGTTTTAGTTTCAATTCCATGGGACAATAGATTGTTGGTGGATTATCATTTACAAATATTGTTAGTATCATTAACACATTGTTGTTATCACCTCGAAGGATCCTCAAATATATTTGCATAGATCTATAAGTTAGTCTAGTACATGATTTTATATTATTGATACATTAAGTTTTAGGCATTAGTTTATTTAAATATTACTTGAGGTATGATCAAATTCCTAATCAATTGAGGATTAAATCTTTATAGCTCTTTCCCTATGATTTGAAGTAGAATGTTACCACTTATTATTATTATGATTATAATCACTTAATCTATTATGAAAATTATTATATTAGGGACTATTAGGTTCATACTTAGGATAGTATTCATTTATTATGATTTGATAATGCATGGGTTTGGACATTATATTAAAATTATTGTGTTATTTGAACTATAGCTAAACCATATAAAAGGGATGGTATTATGTGAATCCTCGTGATATTTCATAAAGCACCAACCGTTCATTCTCTTTTAACATAGTAGTTTAAGTAGATTTGGACACTTGTTAATGATTGTGATGTGGTAAATGCTTGTAGATTAGTAGATGGTTTAGTACGATTATTCAACATTTCAAATGAGTGATTTTTCTATCTTGTGAATGCTTAATATATGTATCCCATAACATATTGCTATACCTTGTGTCATTGTTGTGTAAACATGAGTAATTATTTCTATGTACTCTTTATTGCATTAATATATCCTTAGCTAGTTTTTTTTTAATACCCTTAAGTTTGATTTCTTGCGTTCTCTTGATTGATTGAATACTACATCGATTTATTTTTCTTCATTTTGGCGAGTTTATAAGCCAAGCCTTGATGTGGGTTCTTTGGGAACCCTATTTGCATACCCTTCAGTTGGGAGCATATGAAAGTGGTGTTATAGGCTTTCTGAGGCATTGGGTAACGGGTTTATGTTGGATTTCTTTGATTTGAGTTTGAAATTTTTGATTTAATTATTAGTTTTTGAACTCTTGTGGGTGTTACTTTATTTCGTAGTTTGCCTCTTGTTATGGCTATTTGGTGAGATGGTCCATGCCTTGCATTTGTACCCAGATTGGTAAAGTTTGGTGTTTGGTACACCCTAATTGTTGTAAAGTTTTGTATTAGGATCGTGCGATGACACTCCCCCATAGTATCCCCTGCTTTTCCTTTGTACACCTTTGGAAGCATTCGCCTTGTATGTGGTCATTGAGATTGATGTATGCTATGTATTGGTTGACCTTATGGTTTGGTCTTGCGATCATTCTGCTTGTTTGTCTTGGACATGGGTCTTTCCTGTCAACTCCTAGCATGGGGGGTAGGCCTTCAGGTCCACATGGTCGGGTGGAACATGCTATGCATCCCATTGGGTTCCCAGGTTATGTTCGTGATGCATGAAAGCGGATGCAGAGATTCCAGAGCTTCTCGTTGTTGAAGACTAGTCCTCATTTTGTACCTTTTTCTTCATTGATGTATCATTCTTGTACTTGATGTACTCTTCCTGTTGATATAGGGGGAGCATTATGTAATGTATTATTGTGTCCATGATGTGTTGTATTTTTGGAAATATGCTCCACAATTGTACTATTGAACTATGATTTGAATTGTAATAAAATGTTGTATCGTTTTCCTCTCCATTAATTATGGATGATTTTATGATATCATAATGTAATATTGGTTTTATTCTCTTTCGTTTTGACAAAAGTTTAGGGTTTGTAATGACTGTTCCGTGTACCCTAGAGGACGTAGAGGACTTTGTAAATGTATAGTTGATTTTCATGTAATGCATGTACAAATTTATCTTATGCAATGTTTCACTTTCAAAAAAAAAATTGTGCGATGTTTGTTGTCCTTTAGGGTTCACACGGCAGGGCGTTACAGATTTGAGAAGAGAAATTGCAAATCAAAATCTACCCTACCATCTCTGATCTCCCCAGTAGGTTGTTAATGTTGATAATGAAGCACAAGTAAGATTAGTACTTTCTTTCATTATCTCACTCTAAACAATGGTGTCACGACCTTCTTTGTCTACTTGAATTATTTTTTATTCTAATCTTGAAGGAGTTCAACTTTTCCATATTATTTTATTTCATCGCTTTTTTTCTATTTAATAGAGAATTGGAATTCGAGGAATAATGGCCGCAAGAGTTGGATTGAAAATTAAGGTTGAGCTTCCTTGATGTTCTCGGGATATAAATCTTATAGTTAACACAAGCAGAGGATATTGTAGGCTCACACTCAACTCACTTGGATTAAAAAAATTTCAAGTCAGAGGAAATTATTATAATCAAGTAATTGGTGATACATCAAGAGAGCTGGTATGGCTTCACTGGTTTAAACCTGGGTGAAGAAATCTTCACTAATTGAGTTCATTGAAAAATTTGAGGGTTTTAGAACTCAACGAATGAAAAAGTGATGAAAAATAATTAGAAGAACTATGGGAGACTAACAACATAGTAAGTATCTTTGTTTAATAAGCTCTTTATAACTTTACTTAAATTTTATTATTGTTATTACTATTCATTTTCAATCGATCTCATTGTGAAGTTGTTGCATGGTCCTATGCATATAAGAGAGTTTTCCATTTATGGGTGTTCAAAACTCCAAGGATTTCCAAAGTCAATAGGATATCTCAAGGATTTGAAAAAATAAATTTTGCAATTGTCTGGGTTCGAGATGAAGAGCCTACCAGAGTAGCTTTTTCCTTCTCCAAATTCTCGAGTACATGGATTTTACTGGATGTGCAGAGCTAAGATCAATGTCGAGCAGTTTTGGCGATTTGAGAAAATTGTGATATCTAAATTTGTTCAATTGTACAGAATTTATGGTGCTACTAGACTCTTTTAAGAATCTTACACTCCAATACCTATTCTTACACACATGTTGTAAACTCGCTTTAGAGTAAAAAATTCTTGAAAACATGACAAAGGTTGAGTATTTGAATTTTTGATGGTGCAACCAACTGGGAGAGTTTCCTTCTCACATCACCAATCAGGCCTCTTTGGGAGAACTCAATTTAATTTTTACTAGCATAAGGGAGATACCAATGCAAAACAGTCAACTTCAAGGAAGTTAAAAAAAATTATTGTGGGGACTCAATTACCAAAAATCCTGCTGACAAATCTGGGAGATTTATTCTCCTTGAATGCTCTTACAATTGATAGTTGTTCCAAGCTGAAATTTTTGCCCGACTCTATGGGCCATCTAACTCTCTTAGAGACTTTACAAATAGGTTGGTGCCCATTTAACAATTTGGATCTTGGGGCAGGTTCACTTACTTCTTCCTCTCCCATGGAGTGCACATGGTTGGATATAATCTTTGAACCCCCAATTTCATCGCGCAACCTCAAGAAGATATGTCTAAGAGAAACTCAAATTTTCAATATTTCTATGTAGATGAAGACTATTGTCTGAGCCTTGAAACCCTCAAAATTTCTCATAATGACCATCTAATGGAGATAGAAGTCCTTCCAACTATAACAAGTTGTATTGCTAGTCTAGTAAACATTCAAACTCTATCGATATATGAGTTCCCTAAGTTGGATTTTCTTCCTGATTTTGCACAATTAGCTTCTCTCTGGTGGTTTGAACTAGAAGGTTTCTATGTAGTTAAGAAAATACAAGGTTTAGAACATTTCATATCATTAAATGCATTGAAAGAAGATACGAGGTGGGAGGAGGCGGGCATAGAAAATTTGGATTGCATGGAAAGATTAAGGTTGCTGCATCTCACAACAATCAATAGATTAACTGTTGAAGGTTGCATTTAGAGCATGCAGGTAATAATAGTTTATAGAATTCTAATTATTTTCAATTTATTTGTGCTGACTAAATGTTGATGTGCAAAGGATTTACAAAAATGTCCAGAAGAAATAATAGTATGCAAGCAGGCAGTCCATGAGAGTGGGTCAATCATAGACTCCTTCACCTTTATCAATATCTCTATCATTGAATTTCTCTAACCACTCAATTTATTCCTTTCCATCCCTAACAGTGTCCTCCAATGCCCATGCCATCCTACTATGTTTTGTAGTAAATTGTAATTCTCTAGAAAACAAGTTTTTGTTACAGGACGATAAATTTCATTATGTTTCCCTGAAGTTGGGGAAGGTTAAATGGGTATCAATTTGTCTCATAACACAAAATTTTGTATGGAATACAAAAAAGAAGTTCAAATAAATCCCTTCAACAACAAACAAGTAGAAGTGGAGACATGAATGGTTGTAGTGGGAGAAGACAAGAGAGTTGTAGAGGCTTTCCATGGCTTATGGAAATTTCTATCAAAATAATTTACTGTTAAACATATAGATATGAATTAAAACATATTTGTAAAATTGTTATAATTTTTAAAAAATAATTTTATATTAATTTATAAAACTGAAAGAGCTACATAAAGATTTCCATACAACAATAGCTTTCATTAAAGTTCAAATAACAAAATTCCAAGAAGGTTTGTTATAGATCCACCCCAACAAGCTTCATAAGAGAACAAGAAAACAAAAGGCCAACAAGAAGATCTCAAAAAATCTATTAAATTTGTTTAAGAAAGTTGGCAATCAACATAGTAATTATCTTGTAAGTAACATTGCAAAGAGCTATTAGATGAAAAGAATCAAAGGGACTAGCTCCAAATTTCTTGGGGATCAAAGCTAAAAGGGTATAGTTAAGGGCTTGAAACATCTATTTTTGGGATCGAGATTCATGCACCACCTCTAAAAGATAATCTTTTATAATATCCCAACATTTTTGAAAAAAAATAATGGGAAATCCATCAAGATCAAGCACCTTAGCTTTCTTCATTTGAAAAATAGTATTTTCTAATTTTGTAAGAGTTATGGGTGCCATTAGTTGAGTATTCATTTTTTAAATAACCAATTAGGGAATAGAATCAAGAATAACTCTTTCAAAATGTATTAAAACTTGATGAATTTCATGAAATAAAGTATCAAAAAACAAACAAATTCATCATTAATTTCTTGGAAAAGAATTTAAATGAGTACCTTGAGATGAGATAATAGAAGAAATAACATTGCTACTTCTCCTATCATTAATAAAATTATGAAAAAAGAGTTATTCTAATCACCCTCAAGCCAAGAAATCTTGGAATTTTTCTTCCAAAAAATCTCCTCCCTCAATTCCCATTCATGAAACTCTTGAGAAAGAGAAAATTACTCATGTAGTCTTTCAGAAGTCATACAAAATTCTATTATCTAAAAAGTGATGTTGTTCAACTTTTCTTGCAATTGTCTCTTTTGCCAAAAAATATTACCAAAGTTAAATTTATTTCATTGTTTAAACTTAAGATTAACAATGTGAAGGTGTTTAGAGAAGGTACACATTGCAACACCAAAGGAAAGCTTGCCTTGAAACCATAAACTTGTCATATTATCTCTTATTGACTAGTCATGAAGCCATATTGATTGAAACTTAAATGGTGGTTTCTCAGGAATTGAGAAAAGAGATGAAGCAAATTTAATAGGCCAATGATTAAAACCATGCCACTCTAAAATTTTAGAAGTAGTAACAAAATTTTCTCTCATCCAATCAATGGAGACTAGAAACCTATTAAGATGTTCAAAAATGAAAACTACACCACATATTCTATTATTCCAAGTATATTTTCCTCCACTTTGTTTAACATCTAGAAGACTAAGAAAACAATTATTCTCATGAAATAAAATTGGGAAAGAATCAAGTCTTGCAATCCCCCAAGATTTTCATCAAGAGAAAGAAGAGCATTAAAGTCCTCAACTAAAATTCAAGGATAAGAAGAAGCTATAGAACCGACAAAATGAATAAGAAAATCAATCAGATCATAAATATTGGAAAATAAAATTTGATTACTAGATTCAAAACAAGTACCAACCAGAGATATATAATTCTTACGAGAAAGCTAATAGGAAGGTATAATTTGATGAGTATTCCATAAAAAACTAAACCTATAGTAGAACCTTGTGCACCTATACATTTGTTGGAAGAAGGAGATTGTTGGAAGTTTTGGACTGTTGGAAAAATGAGCATGAATTGCATAATACTACATGATCCAGTGTTACCATTGATGTCAACATTGATATGATCATCCTAGCATCATTTGGAAGTGCTACTGAAGAAATGTGTATATAATAAGTTGGTTCAATAAATATTATTGTACACGAAATTAGGTATGTACCTCTACTGACTATTTTATGGTTTAGTGCGTTAGTTTTTTGGTCAGCACTCCACCACACTACATTATCTTTCTCTGTGATTTTAACCATGGTTTTAAGTCTATCAGATTTAGGTAAAATCAAGATTCTGTGATGTTCTATGAAATATGCTAGAAGTTGTGTATGATAGAGTTAGCTCTGTGTATCATAGTTATTTCTCTACTTAGTATATCAGTGTGGGAGATTCTGCATTTTCCTAAGAAGATTTATCTTGTGATGTGGTTCTAAAGTTAAACTCACTGATGTTGGTGAAATGTGAATTTGAAGAAAGATCAAATTTGGAAGTCACTTGCATGGGGAAGTGCTCAAGTATGTATGATTGAATGTTTTTATGACTAGGTCCAATTCCTGGCCGACCTAATACATGATATATGTTGTGAAGATTAAATATATATTGCAGATGTTTTTAGGATCTATTTTAGGTCTATGCTAACCTAAATTAAGTATTACACATTTGATTTAAGTGCGAGGATTGATGTTGAATCATGTGTAGAGCCGACAAAGCTATTTTTGAACTATTTTTGGTTACATATAATTAGGCTGATGTAATTGATGTATGTGGATGTAATTGGGTATTTATATGTGAGAAATTTTTAAGTTGTAATATGGATGAGAAGGAATAAGTGGAAAATCAGGTGCAAAAGGTCTCATATGATGCAAACATGCAAATCCAAAGATGTGAGATCAGAATAAGGGCATAATTGTTTTGTGAATGCTAAGAAAAGTAGTACCTTGTATTCAGAGCTTTAAATGAACTAAAATTCAACACAAGGAAGGTGTAATTTAATTAGTTCACATTTTGGCTAAGTATCCATCTTTTTTTTGTATCTAATTCTGGCTGTGAGCCTTTTAAGGATAGTACGTCTTGGAAGTGAGCCATTGTAATATACTATATCTAGATATAATATATTGTGAGCCAATTGTCATTGTGGTTTTTCCATTTTTTAATTTTCCATGTAAAAATCTAGGCGTTCATGTGTTATGTGACTTTGTGAATGATTCATGCTTTCATTCTTTATTTTTGTTAATATGTTTTGGTGATTGGATAAGATGTGTTCAAAATTTTAATAGAATACCGATTCACCCTCCCCCCTCTTAGTATTTGGGGTGTTCAAAAATTGGTATCAAAGCTTGGTTCCTTTAGAAAAGCCTAATGGCTTGAGGAAGATCTTGGAGGTTTGAACACATTGTTGACAAAAAGTGTCCTATTCCTCCAGAATAAATTTTTGCAAATGAATATGAAGATGATTGTATGTTTCTCAAAGAAGAACTTAAGGCTGCTCTTGAAGATCTTGATAGAGTTGAAACCGAGAAAAAAATTCTGAAGGAAAGAATAGGAGAAGAAAATGAATGCATCAAAAAGATGAAAAAACAAATCAAGAAGTTCAAAGAAAGACATAGGGAAGTCAATGTACACTTGAAGCACGCAAATGGAGAAATCACCAGATTGAAAGTGCAAATGTAATAAAACAGAAGGATTGAAGAATATCTAAATGCATTGGTAGCAAGACTAAAGAATTCTCAAGACTCGAACAAGAAGTGGTAAATCTCATATCTTATTTGAGAAAGGAAAGAATACATGAGGAGACATTCAAAATATGTACTACAAGGCTTTATGAATTGATTGAAATACAAAAACCCTCTAAGGACAAAGGTGATTTGGGACTTGAAGGACAAAGTTCAAAGGAAAATCAGTCACCTAACAAGGTTGACAATCAAAAGAAGATTCAAGGCAATAGGAGACAATTTAGAAATCAAAGAAGCGATGTTGGAAGACCTCCTATCAAACAACCAAATGCTAAAAGGTACCCATCTTTCAATGGTATTTTTTCATGCAATAAATTTGGACATAAGGCAATAGAATGTGGGGGTAGAATGAATCAGAATGTTGGATCCTTCTTTGGACAATGTTTTACATGCAAGAAATTTGGACATGGAAGTACTGAGTGAAGAATTCATATGATGAATAGATATAATACTAGGAGAATGTTTCAATCTTTCAATGGCTACTATTATACATGCAATGTATTTAGACATAAGGCTAACCAGTGTAGATCAAGAATGAATATAAATTAGTTTGGTTATCGAAAATTATTTTATTCTACTTTTGCAAAAAGCTTAGACATATTTAAAGAGTTTTCAGAAGCAAAAACAATAGACAGTCTAATCTAGTAAAGAGGAATGAACCTATGAAGAAAATTGATCCTATTGGGGCTAAGAAGGAAATGGAAAGGATATGGAGAAAGAAAGAGGAATACAAGAACAAAGATGAATCAGGAACTTCAAATGCATCTGTGCCTCCTACTGGTGCAAATAATTCACTTGAAAATTAAACCAAGGCATGGGAATAGGGGGAGCAATAATAGAAAATTCTCATAGCCCCCTAGAAATATGAAGTGTCAAAACATGGCACAAAGATATATCATGAAAGAGGAATTTCTGAAGATATAGAAGAAAGTTGTGGAAGAAAATATTGCAATGCAACAATATGTGGAGCTTGGAAAGATGTCTGTGCACATAATTTTAGGAACATCATCTTTTCAGTTTGAAGCATTTATTATAGGGGTTAGGTCAAATTAGAGAGTTAAATATGTTTGTGCGAAGGAAAATTCATTTATTCAAAGGAATTCAAGGAAGAAACAAAGAAGAAAGAGGTGTAGAAGGGATCAAAACATCTTTTGGAAGCTGAACATCAAGACCCTAGTTTGTTGGGCTATTCAAGAGGTAGTTTTACAAATCTTGCATATTTTTGTCCCAAAATAATTCTCTAAAAGAAACTTGAATATAATGGATTTACCAAAAGTGGTAGACAATTCACAATGACCGTGTCTTGCACTTAAGAGGCATTCCGTTAAAGTATTGTTGGATGATCCCTTGGGTGCATTCTCTCACAATCCTATTGGGGTTTTAGCTATTGAAGATATTAAAGAATATATTCATGGAAAAATTGAAGAGGTATCACCTGGAAGGTTATCTTTATTATGGATAAACAAGTTCAGAGAAAATAATGATGATGCCCTAAAACCTAAGTACAAAACCCTAAGTGATAAATGATTGGATATCCGACACAAGTTTCCAAATTTTGAAACTTAGGAGAAGTATATAATAATAGTATTGATTAGAATTCACAACCAATCCATATGGATTGATGACCCTCACTCAATAACAAAGGAAGAAACTAAGGATGTAACTGGTTTATGGTCCACTAGACTAGTTCTTGATTAGAAGTTGGTTGATACAAAGGATATAATGGAGAAAATCGGTGCCTCTCTTGAACAAAAGGAAATTACAGTGAACTCTATTACAAACCTAGTAGTTATATTTGTAGCTATACTTATTGGTCAAATAGTGTGGGAAATGTCCTTCTCATTACAGTTTGTATGGATCTTGATATGTTTGAGAAAAATGCTGACTATGACCTTTGTGAGATGCTTTGGAAATAATTAATGGAGAAGCTAAGAGACATTAAGAAAAGGAAGATGTGTACATCCCAGCATGGAACCCTAGTAATTTTCAAAATTCTCTACTTCCTGAAAGAAGTACCGGTGGTTGGTCAAGTAAATTGGACAAATGCGAAGCTAATTGCACATAAAATAACAATATACATGAGAAATATTGGAATTTTGGAAGCTCAGGAAGATGATCTTGTTGCTTTCTTTTGAGTATTTCAAAGCAGGATGAATAAGAGAATGAGGATTCCCAAAGAAGTGGTAAAGAGATAGTCAAGAGACATTAACTTTCTTGCCTCCATGGATTTTTACTTTATTGAAGCCATCAAACCTAGGTCTGTTTGGATCTTAGAACTAGATTATGAAGTATCTGAAGATGAAATAGCTAGCTATGCAAAAGATCTTTTGGGCAGTCCTGAAGATTTTTGTAGAACTAAGGTAAGTGAAAAAGCCTCCGATAGTTCAAAGAGAGCTAGTAAAAAGAGAAAATTCATAGACAGTCCTCTGATTGTTGGAAGAATCAAACAAGAAATTTTTGATATTGAAAGAGCTCATGATGCTCAACATGATCATCAGATCAATGTCAAGTCTGCAAAAGTACAAGGTTTGGATGAAGAAATAAAATCCTTACAAGAGGTAATCTCTAGTGCAATTGTTGATGTTTCATTATCTACTATAGAAAATCTTAATCTCTTGGTCAAATCCTTTAAAGAATATACATTCTTCGAATTGAAAAGTCAAATTGAAGCTGAAACTGAGACATGGGTTGAAAGAAAGAATCTGGTGAATATCTCAAAGAAATATACAAAATCCCATCAAAAGGTCACAAAATTATTGAGAGAAGTGCAAGAACATGCGGAAGAAGAAAATAACATATTGTCATACTGCATGAAATGGCCAAACATCACTCAAAGTATGAAGGATGACATGAGTACAATTGAGAATCGGATAAACATGTCTGCATATTCTTACGATCCAGTGCAAGACAAGGATGATAAAGCTTAGATCTCTATAATGGAGCTTCATGATAAATTCTTCACCCTGTAGAGTCAAAGAGATGAAATGATAAAGAAAATTATAAAGTTAAGGAACTTAGTTAAGGAAAAGTATATATCGATCTCAAATTATCTTAGCAGTAATGATAAAATCTTAGAGGTAAACCTTGATCCTAGTACTTCGAAAGAAGGAGAAGAAACTCTATTGGAACTTGAACTTCTATACAAGACTCTTACTATAGAAAACATATAGTGGGAAGAAGGAAAGTCTGAATGGAAAGACACTTTTCAAAAGCTTCAAGGTTTTGCATCCTCAGGGTAACTATCCATCATGGTTTAACAAGTTTTTCAGATTTTGATATATATACATAGAAGGCAAACAAATCTTTGGATTGACCTCCTAAAGGGAATCTTATGAAGGTTTAACACACCCTTTTCTATTGATGTCAAAGGGGGAGAGAGAAGAGGAAATGGGTGTGATGATAATGAAGAGGTGAGCTCTCCTATTCTTATTATGCATGTTTCCATCAATGACAAAGGGGGAGATTGTTGGAAGTTTTGGATTGTTGGAAACATGGGCATGAATTGCATAATACTGCTTGATCTAGTGTTGTCATTGATGTCAACATTAATATGATCAACCTAGCATGATTTGGAAGTCCTACTGAAGATATGTGTATAGAATAAGTTTGTTCAGTAAATATGATTGTACAAGAAATTAGCTAAGTACCTCTATTGACTATTTTTTGGTTTAGTGTGTCATTTTTTGGGTCTACACTCCACCGCACTACGTGATATCACTTTGCACTTTTAACCATGGTTTGAATTCTATTAGATTTAGGTAAAATGAAGATTCTGTGATGTTCAATGAAATATGCTAGAAGTTGTGTATGATCGAGTTTAGCTCTGTGTATCACAATTGTTTCTCTGCTTAGTATATTAGTGTGGGAGATTTTGCATTTCCTTGAGAAGAATTATCTTGTGTTGTGGTCTAAAGTTAGACTCACTGATGTCAGAGAAATGTGAATTTGAAGTCAGATCAAATCTGGAAGTTTCTTGTATAGAGAAGTGCATGTATGTATGATTGAATGTTTTTATGACTAGGTCCAATTCTTGGCTGACCTAATACATGATATATGTTGTGAAGATTAAATATATTGCAGATGTTTTTAAGATCTATTTTAGGTCTGTGCCAACCTAAATTAAGTATCACATGTTTTATTTAAGTGCGAGGATGGTTGTTGAATCATGTGTAGAGCCTACAAAGCTATTTTAAATTTTTTTTTGGCTACATCTAATTACGCCGACCTAATTTTTGTATGTGGATGTAATTGAGTATGTATATGTGAGACATTTTTAAGTTGTAAGATGAATGAGAAGGCATAAGTGGAATATTGGGTGCAAAAGGTCTCATATGATGCGAACATGCAAATTCAGAGGTGTGAGATCATAATAAGGGTAAAATAGTTGTGCAACTGCTAAGGAAAGCAGTACCTTGTATTTAGAGCTTCAAAGGAACTAAAATTCAACAAAAGGAAGGTGTACATTTATTAGTTCACATTTTGGCTAAGTAGCCATCTTTTTTTTGTATCTAATTCTAGTTATGAGCCTTTTAAGGATAGTGTGTCTTGGGTTTTCCATATAAAAATCCTGGTGTTTGTGTGTTATGCGACTTTATGAATGATTCATGCTTTCATTCATTATTTCTGTTAATATGTTTTGGTGATTGGATAATCTATGTTTAAAATTTTAATAGAATACTGTTTCACCCCCCTCTTAGTATTCTAGGTGTTCAACATATATTAGCATTAACTATCTTTCCAAATTAATCTAGTCAAAGCTAACATTTCCTCCATGAAAAGTTTAGTTTCTTGAAGGAAAACCAAATCAGGTTTATGAAAATGGATGAGATCATGATTTTTTTTTTGACGAGGGTGTTGAATGCACAAGAAAATTGAGGGGGGTGAATCAATTGTACATTAAAACATCAGAACCCTCATTAATATTCAGATCCACATCAACTTTATTACCCTTTAATCTGTTAGAATGATTTATCATGAAAGTAAATAACAAAAACTAAAACACATCAACGCTATGCATAATAGAACACCAAATTTACTTGGAAAAACCAAGAAGGGAAAATCACTGGTGAGTATTAGCTCACAATATAAAGTAATTGCAACAATAAATACAATAGGATCACTTCCTAGAAGAAAGAAGGGCTCACTGCCAAATTACAAAAAAGAAGAATGTTATAATTAGAAATCCATCTCAATGCAACAAAAAGTCCACCACAACATTACCAACACATTTGTAGCCTTTCTGAAGATTGTAGACACCTTCTCATTGCTTTCAGTAGTCTAACTCATTAAATATCTCACTAAACTTTACAAATTCACGCTTCACAACTCTACAATTCACATCACACACCTTACTCATCAATCCTACATCAACACAACACTTATTTATACCTTCTTCAACCTTGAAAACATTCTCCAAGGTTGGATATGCAACTCAACCATGTAAATTCAAATTAGGTCGACACCAAAACATTCCTACGATGGAAAGGAATTAAGGAAGACCACATCACACCTTAACTCAGTCCTAAAAACACTCATACACACCATGCCACACTTCCACAATCACTGAAGAAAATCCATAATTAGTGTAAACACCCAAGGTCGGTTGAACTTGTGTAAACACCATTAAACAATTAAGTACACACTTCCTTTGATCCAAGGATGACCCACAAACAAAAATTATCACTTGAACACAATTTGGAATATTCCACAAACACCCTGAAATCCAACATTAGGAGATCCATCATTCTTACTTAATTTTCAACCAATAACCATAGGAGTACATATTGATTTAGAATCCTCTATTCCAAACTTCAACATTTTGTTGACATACTTTGATTGTGAAATGAATATACCTTTTTCTGTCTAAATGATTAGTAGTCCAAGGAAGAAATTCATCTCCCCAAACATAGAAATTTCAAACTCTTTTTACATCTCTTCTGCAAAATTCTTGCACATTGTTTCATTTCCTCAAAAAATTATATCATCAACATATACAACCACAATCAGGACTTGATCTTTTTCAACTTTGAAATAAAGATTACCATCTACGGTACCTTTATTGAATCCTTTTTGTACCAAGTACCTATCCAATCTTGCATACCAAGCTCTAGGAGCTTGCTTCAATCCATATGAATTTAACAAACCAAACAAAATATTATAATTTGTCGTAATTTGTTTTCATGGTTTTTAAAATTTATAATTTTTATATTCACCACATTCTTTTTGTGGAAATTATGAAAAATTAGCAAAAAATATTGATGGTGTGATTATAGTGTGTATGGGTATGAGAAATTACAATTTTCAAAACAAGACATGTTTTACAAACTACACTTCACAAGGTACCAAAAAAGCCATGCTTTGCAACTTGTAATGTAGAGAACTGTATTCCTTTTCCCAAAAACAACAATAATGATGTTGTTTCTATTTCAATTACACACCTATTTCATTAATTTGTGCTAAATTTTCACATTGTATCCAAAAATATCGGGTCAACATATAATTAGAAAATATGGTCTGAACAAGAGTAAATTAAAGTGGTTTCACTATAGCCATAAAATATAGAGCACACTATTATAAACTAGAATGGAAGTTTAACCATTCATAGTTTACCATAGAAAACAAAACCCCAATGTACCAATTTCAATATCATGTGCTAAATTTTCATATTGTGTATAGATAGACGGGGTGAATATAAAATTCACAAAATTTAAAAACCTAGAAAAAGAAAAGAATAGGAAAATATGTGAAAATTTATGCTTACTATAATAGTGGTTGTTCTTGTTACAAAACAAAATTCCTAAGGCAATGAAATGGCATTTTTGAATAGATGTTGAAAACCCATTGAATATAAAATAAACCTCTTTTTTATAACACCTCCATTTACTCTCTTCATAGTTTCTAAGAAGAATGACAAAACAAAAACCATTTTTTGGCAGATATACGTACCTCGTAAACATTGTTGCTCAACTTGTTTAGGGTTCACAGTAAAAAAAATAAATTCTCATGATTTCTTCTCTATATAAACAAAATAGAGTTGGGAAAACTATTAATAATAGTAAATTAAATCAATTTTATCATACCTATAAACAAAAACCAAGCTACTATACCTTCCTTTTGTCCCTCTCTTCCAAACATCTACAACATGGTATGTGAGCTCCCCCTTCCCTTGCGAAACAAAGATGTATTTCCAAAATGTCAAATGTGTAAATAAAACAAAAAATTCGAAACAACATTTTTTAAAATTTTGGCGTATGAGGTCACGCCATTTTATCATCGATAATTTTTTAAAGCTCCCAATGTATGGGGCTCCATGAATCTAGTTAGAGACAACATAGTACACAACATCTCTTTGTCTTATTAGTTCTGTATGATATCCCATCATCATGCCATCATATGGGGGATGGGATATTAATGAGGGCCACACCACCCAAAACCCACACAAGTCACAACAATAGATACCAACACAAAAGATGCGAGACATAAAAATAACTCTTTCAATTGTTTTCAAGAAATGGAATTATAGATTAAAAACTTACATGCTACAACCTCATGGGCTTGATTCATTACAACAAAATCAACTTTGAAAACAAAACATGTTATTCAGAGCCGCAATATCCACTAATGGAGCCACCTTCTACAACTCCCACTTAACCCTTTTTATTTCACCACAATAACCACCTTGGAATGTTCTAGAAAGTTCAATTTTCCCTTTTGTTTTGGCACCAAAAGTCTCGTTTGATTTTTGGCCTAGGAAGAAATTTTAATGAAATTCACTCTTTAGAGGGGCAACTTCATGGGGCCATAATTTTTGATCCGGGTGTCTGATTTTCTATTATTGCATATTATTGGAAAGCTCTCAAAGAGATCTACAACGTTCGAACCAACCCGAGGTTAGTTCACTAACTTTTTGAGCTATTTCAGGGCCTCTAAAGTTTTCATATCTAAATTTGAAGTCGTATTGGAGAAATTTTATAGGACAAAAACTTTAATATCTCCTAGACCATGTAGGGTATTGAGACTATTCTTTCATGATCAGATTTTTTTTTCAATTCTGCTACTTGGAGTAAATTTTTAGGCCTATACAAGCTCGTTTAGGTTGACTTACTAAAAATAATAAGTGACCATTTTTCGCTATTTTGACTTTTGACTATCTTACACCCCTTAATTTCCATCATGGGACTCAAAACAACTAAATAAAATAAGGGAAAATATTATTTTGGGTGATGCAAGATTGCCCTACATCGCAATTCATTATCAATAATAACATTTTTTTGGGTGATGCAAGATTGCCACACACTTGAGCAACACACCATCTAGGCTCCTGTACCACAACTCATTATCAATAATAACATACTTAATGGCTTGCAATTTCAATGTTCTCTTCTCATTATTAGCCATACCTTCTAAGCACTGCATGGTTTGTAGCTACTATACTATTCTCTTGTACCAGCCACACATTTGCATATCATAGACAGGTACAACATCAATAGATTCCACTTGATTTATCTAATTTGATTCCAAGTTAGTCTCAACCATTAACTTTGCTAGACCTTGTCCTTTGACTAACTTGGTAATCTGGACATCGATGTTGAACTCCTAGATCCTATTGATCCATCTACATCTCTTGCCTATAGTTTCTTTCTGAGTGAAGATGTCGTTCACCGCAACACTTGGTACAAAGGCTATAACTGTAGCTCCCATCAAATAGGCTCTAAAATTATTTACAGCCTTGACTAAAGCATATGCTTGCATCTTAGTTGTATCATATTTGAGTTCTGTGGCCTATAAAGACTTACTGAAAAATGCAATGGGCTATTCAAAGCCCTCATCATTTTTCTACAACAAAGTAGTAATAGTATGGAAAGAAGCAAAAGAGAAAATGTGCATCAATTTAGAAAAAATAGGAGACTTCAACACCAGAGCCTCTTTGATATGTAGTGCCCCTCCATCTGTGATGTCTTTGTGTTGCTTTTGGCTCACTTGAGAAGTCAAGTTTTGATTGCTATGTTGATGAATTGATTCAAACTTGTTTGATTGTTGCCTTGGGTATTGTTGTACATTAAATAAAATTATTAAGTTATTAAGGTACTCGTGACAAGTAAATATAACATATGTAATTATAGTTTTTGATGTTTGTTTAAATATTATGTTGGGTAATTGATTCATTAAAATAAAATATTTTAAGACGGGTATAAAGTTGATTATTGAATATAAGTACAAATAGAGTAGGTTTTGATAAATAAAGTTGTAAGTGGACGGTTACATCCAGGGCTTAAATTTAGTCATTTTAGTTGTAAAATACAATTAAAATTTTAGGAAGATTGTTTCACTTGAAAGGCAAAATTTTAGTTAAACTGCCAAAATTTCTATGTAATTATTCCTATATATGTTTTTTCAATCTACATATATTTTTCTTAAAATAGATAACCTTTAATATTTGAAAGGCAACTTCAAATAAATGACCGTCACAAAAAAATTGCTTGACAAGCAGGGTCGACTGTTAAATTTAAGCCCTGGTTACATCTGATATTGGAAATTAATTATTTTCTAAAGAAAGAAGTTCATGCATGGAATCTTCAACATGCATTTTGGGAATGCATGCATTGGATATTTTTCCTTAACCAACGACAAGGAAGGGGGGAAAACGAGAGGGGATGGTTTTGCATACAAGCGAGACTACATGTATTTCCTCTTGGGGGAAGAATGCTGGGGTTCGATGGGGGAGGGGATGATAAGTCTTGGTATGGAAAGAAAAAGGGTTTCCGGTTTTGATCATTCGGTTCATACTTTGGTTAGGGGAGAGGACCCAATAGTTGTGCACCCTAACTTCGTGCTTCTAATTATCCTACGTGGAAATTTCAAATCACTCCCAATTTTTTACAGCAGCTTACTTGGCAAGTCCCCTGCTTATAACTAAGGTTTCAGGGCCACATCAAATATGATGCCACATCAGCATGCTTTTTGTCAAGGTATCCAAAAAGGCCCAAAAAAAAAGTGAGACCAATACTTGTGCATTCATAGTATGTTTTATTGAGCGTTGATGTGGAATCACAAGATTGGTTGCTTTTTAGATCAAAGGAATGCATTTTGTTTAATTATGGGTAGTCATCATCAACACTAGCAACTTTAAAGTCACAACTATTGGTCCAATATTGATAAAAATATTGAGCATTATATAAACAACTACTATCACAACTATTGAAACATGCTTAGGTACTGGGTCCTCTCCCCTAGATGAGAAGGAAAGTTACAACAAAAGGGAGGATAGCGCCTGCCATAGGTAGGCTTGCGTACCATACCTCATCTTTTTCGTTATGAATAGCTTTTATAAGAATACCTATCTGTGTATCTTTTAACTTCACAGACACCTTATCTTGGAGGAAATTACTAATTGATTTACATAATTCTCTCTCCCCATGCTGTCGCTGTTTTGCAGCTAATATGCAAGTTTCAAACCCTATTAGATAATTTTGTATAGAGGAATATCAACCATCCCTAAAATTTGACCTCGTAGAATAGGCTACGATTGAATGTCAAAGGCCCAAATATTTGGGTCCTTGTTGAGTTCAATTGAGCAATGAATAATTGTTCTAATGATCCTCTTAAATAATCGCTATGCAAACAACTTATTAATATCAACTCGACTTTAGACGAAGTTTCAATTCGATGGCACAAATATTTAATCTATGAATCAATTCTTCTCTGTTTTCTTCCATTGTGTTGAGTATTATAGATTCAGAATGGAGTTATTTCCTTGCGAGTGCTCTATTCCAGTTAGATTAATCTAGCCTGATAGCATATTCCCCTTATTTCATTTCGACCACAAAGCTTGGTCGCCAGTATTCTTTCGCCAATTGGGATCTTCTGTCTTTGTAATCTGGTTTATCACCTATAGTCGGATTTCACCCTGTATCAAGGATTTTATTTTAAGGGTCATACCTGATATTTCTTCAGGGTAATCATCTACTTGTTTCCAAATCTCTATCTCAGTTGTCCTTTGAATGTTTATATTCCCTTTGATGATAGTCCATCCCTAAGATTTGTAAATGGAAAATATGTCCTTGTTAGATCAGTCTAAAATCAGTCTCATTGGAAGTAATCAATGTGACCTTCGATGGAGTCTTCTATCAATAAACTTTCCTTGCTTAATTTATTGTTTTTGAAAAGGAAAAAACAGGTTTTACAGGGACCTGAAACCACAAAGTTAAAACAAACAAAGATAGAGCATAAAGATTCTGACCAAACAGACAGCTGTCCCAAAAAGGAAACGACAGCACAAAGAGACAACAGGGTCCAGAAAAAAGGACCGCCAAAAAACCAGAAACAACCACCGCAGCACTACTCCAAGGTGTTCATCAACTCCTCGGCTTCCTTTTCAACTTCATTCATATCCTGTAACCCCTACTTGAGGATTTGAACCGTGTGTGGAGAAGCAGGGGCCTTCCTCTTCGTATTAGCCCGGGTGTGAGTTGAAATCCCTTCAGCAACAGATCTGCTACAACCTCTGTCCGCATCCAAGTCCACGACCAATGAGCCCTTTTGATTTTTTTCTAACTTTTCCACCATAGCATTGATGATAATGGCATTGTGCTTGGCAATTTTGTAATTATTCGCCACAGTGGCCCTGATATTTTGGTCAATCTTGGATATATTGCACTCGAGCCTAGTCAATCTTTCCTCCTGCGACTGCTGTCTTTTCCTCGGTAAGGGGGTGTCCTGTCCCTCATTCTCATTACAGCTCCAACTAATCTTCTGCTCCAATTCCATGACTCTGTTGCTGAGATCTCTATTACGGCCATTCAAATCACAAACTTCCTTCTGGGTCCACTTAAGAACAGTGAAAAGGCCATCTGTACTTTTTTCTGCCACACTCATTATGTCCTCAGGCCTGAGGTTATTCAGGGCAGAATTAATTTCATCCTGATTAGGGGAATCTTTAGGGGCATTCACAAATCTTCCAGACGCAGGGGCACTAGGGGCCGACTCTTTACTGACCATAGGTTTATCAGAAAGAATTTCCATAGAATTCCCAGAGTAGGAGACTAATCTCGTAACCGAGGTACCTTTAAAACCAGAGACCAAACCTGGGGTAGGGCAACCAGGAGATGGCTGGGGATTAAGACAAGACGGCGAAGCAAAACCCGGGATAGGGCAATCATGCGAAGGCTGCAGATTAGGACAAGAAGGCGGAGCAGAACCCATAAGGGCATTCCGACAAGAAAGGGACTGGGGAGCAGTGGTTTTAGAACCAACAAGGGCAAAAGCAGGAGGGGCCAGGGGATCATTCTCCCTGCTACTTTCCGTATCCTCATCATCCAAATCCCCAACATCAACAATTTTAGGTAGAGCAGGTAAATTTTGATAATGCTCGTAGATGAGCCTGACAAGACCAGGGTGAATAATAGAAATCCTCCTAGGGTTTCTTTCAACTTCATCAAGGCAATTCTTCAGAGAAGAGAATAAGTAAAAAGGCAAAGAGATACGAACCTTGTGACGGAAGTGGTTCAAAATGGCAAAGTGATAACCATATGTCCTGGTGAAGCGCCCGTCAATCGTGATATACTCCATAATGACTCTTAAAACTTTCCTCCAGATTGATTTAATGGACTCCACATCAAAGTAGCTATTGGCAACCTTAACCAGCTTAGCCTTCTCCTTGTCTTTTTTAGGAAATCTTATGACCGCTTCATCAGAGAACCGACAGTCTCGATAAAATTTCACACCCTTAGTCGAAAGACCAGTAATCTCATCGATAATTTGCTCATTCAGCTTAACATTCCTACCAAACAACACAATCTCACCATTTTTCCAGTTTTTGGCAAAATAGTCCAGCGCCATCTCGTCAGTACCATGGAGCTTTTCCAAAAACGGGACTAAACTTCCCTTTTCAATTTTTTCCCAAGCTTTAGCATTCTTTCTGTGCGTCTTGAAAGCAGCTCGGCTCAACACGTTTTCTCTCTCCCCCCATCTTCAAAGCTCTGTTATACCATACCCTACAGTTGCTCTGGGTCTCGTTTAAACATATTTTACCAGACACTCAGAAAGCGTGCCGGAAACTCTTCTTGAAAAGGAAAATGATGTCAGTCCCATCAAATCTAATGAAATCGACGTACCTGATCTTTATCCGCTTCATTTATTGTTATTGCTTTATTTATTGGTAAGTAGCTGCTAAAATAGCATGTTAAAAGAGCTAGGTGTATATCTGCAAGTTCTTCGGTTGCAAGCATGTTTTGTTTAACTGAGTCAAAGTATAGCATGGGTATATCCACTTGGTGCTTGTTTTGGTTAGTAGAATTCTATTGTCATTTCTTTCTATTGCTTTAACATAATTACTACTGGAGAGTTTCAATGTCGGCATGTAGTTGGCCATAAATCCAGCGGCTGGAGCATTCGGAACTATCCTTATAAAAAAAAACCCCCTCCATCTTGTTGGCCGTAACACTCTTGACGGTGGCTGTATGAAATGGAACCAAGATGCCATATATGGGTACCAGCACAACATCATTTTCGTACCAACCTGAACCATGAGCTTTCTAGAAACGGTATGTCAACCTCATTTTTGTAGGAAACCATCTCGGTGAATGGCGCGAAAGAGCCATGTCCATTTCCTGTACCAATGCCTCGCAGCCAATCCTGTGATTTACTTCACTTCCTCGTCTTCATCATCGGCGTTAAATGAGTGTGCAACATCAATGTATACTTTGGAGCTAACCCCAGTTGCATTTTCGGCCCATTATCCTTAACAACCTTAATGTTAGCAAGGAGCAATGAATAAATTCTGTATTATATAGGCTCTTAAGCCAGTCATGCCGTCGCCTCTATTTCCTTTGAATGTTAGGCTGAATCTAGTCACTGGCATGTTACCAGACAAATGCATCATAGGCCGATTCATGTGACTTGCTATCTATCCCTTCATAATGATCGCCGCCTTGTTTCTCCATCCCCTGTTCCTTCCTGAATTGATGTCTTTTGATTTATGCAAACCTTTAGCTACTTTGAAGGCACATGCGTTGATCCTAATTTACATTGAGGAGTTTCCATGGTCTTATCGCCACCATTGGCATGTTCTTGTGCTTTTCTCTCTCTGCCTTGTCAAACTCTTTCTTCTTGAGACAGTTTAGCTTTCATTTTACTTGGTTCTTTTTCAGGTTCCTACCTTGGGAATTTACGTTGGTTTTGGAAATGTTTGTTTGGATTGGAATAATTGAACTTGCTGAAATTCTTGAGGGGTGAAATATTTGTCTGAGAATGTATAAACTGGTTTACTTTTGTGTTTTGCTTTCCCTCTTGACTTTAATATGGTAGATTATCTACGCTTAAGGTTACATATTTTAGCACATATATAGATTTAATGCATTTGAATCCTTCTCTTCCTTCTTATTATCGCTATTGATCAACCTCAGTTCTTGTTTATAGGCAGACCTGTGTTTTGATATGTTTCCCTGTAGTTTAATGAAGATCTGATCTGTATTTTATTACGCTTCCTCTATATGTATGTATGTATATATATATATATATATATTTACTTGTGTTTACAGTGGTTGTAAGCCAAAATTTGGATATAATCAATATTTATGCAAATATAGGTATATCTATATATAAATGTATCCATAGTTAGGTTGTATTTTATTAAATATCAAAAGCATATTGGAATAAATGGTTGTGCAAGGGAACCTAGTGTGTTCAATTTTGAAATGTATTCTTTTGTCAGCATGGATTAATGAATTTAAGATCTATTATTATATTCTAGTCTTTATAATTACATTGAATTACAATGAATTTCATTTAGGATAATAGTATTTGAATCTAGATTTAAAAAGCTATAAGTTTATATTTTGTTTATTTGTTTATACGATTTAACAATGATTCAATTATTTGGTAAATGATACTATTGATTTAATTACTTAATTTATATGGTATTCAATAGTTACATTTAGAGATACTATAACTGTATTGATTTCTTTTGGGAACTAAATTTAATTCTGGGTTGATAGCAACTTACCTTTATCCTTCGGTTTTCAATATTTAGAATGCAGACATTTTCTTGTAATAGAGGAAGAAATTGGAAATTAAAAATAATAATTGGGTTATGTATTTAAGGGAATTAGATTATTTTTAATAGTTAATACTTGTCCTTTGTAATCATTTATTAGATGATTTGATATTCATTTAATAGTGTGGGTTTCGACATATCCTTCTATACTTAAATTGTATATTGGTTGACTAATATCATTGTCCATTGAGTATTATCCGGTGAATGGCTTTTTAAAAGTTAGTAGTAGATGTCCTATTGAATGTTATAAGTGAGATAAATAGAAGGAGTGGTGAAAGTAATGTCTCCCCTGGGTGTTTTGTGATTTTGTATTTGTTTTGATTTTCAAGAGTTTTAGAAATGGTGCTATAATGTTCTCCCATGAATGAAATGATTTGATTATTGTTCTATGTGGAAGAGATTTTGTTCTACAGAGTATCCATGTTCGTGAAGTAAGGGTTGCTTGGATTGATTACTATATTTGTGATTGGGGATTGCATCGATTTTGGAAAGTTTGTTGACTTTGATTATGGTTAAAGGTGGAAGCCCATTTGTGCCTTATGGTCTTTGAGTGAATTTTGAACCCATTTTTTAGCGTTTTGAGAGTCTTCCAGAGGTTAGAGGGGTATGGTTTTACTTGTAAGATTTGGTATGGGGGCCGGAGATCTAGGAGGATCCGCCTTGGACAACCCATAACAAGCTTGAAGTATTTATTTGAATTTTGTGTTGTTTCACTAGAAAGTGGGTGGTTCCATGATTTTTTTATTCTGATGATGGTTGACCTTTACAGTTGGATTTTGTTTATGTGGGTTTGAGCCTTGCACATGAATGTGGTTTTCGTTGCTATGAAGTTCTAGTGTGAGATGGTGTATGTCTCACTTAGTGTAGTTATTTTGTTGTGAATTGGTATCTTGTGCAAGTTGGCTTGCCCTTTTGTGATTTTGAGTTTTTGTTGTTAGTTGGGGGAGTGGCTCTCAGTGGGGGCCAGCGCCCAAAGTGGCTGGTCCAGGACAACCCATTGTGAGTTTAATCTAGTGATAACTTAATTAATTAATTAGGGGATTTGTGTAGTTCCACACAGTAATTCAGATAATGTAGCCTCACTTATGGGCCCAAGTGCTCGTTTAGGCTTGGGATGAGTGGAAGGCCTGGAATGGCAAGATCAACTGCCTTGCCTTTGCATAGTAATTTTTCAAGGAAGGTTGATCTCGCATAGCGAGCATGGGGGTCCGGTGACCTATAGAGGTTACTAGGGAAACCCAAGATGGGGGCTGACAGCCTAGGAAGGCTACGCTAGGGTAACCCATGGCTACCTATGCGATGACACTCCACCCTTTAACAACCTTGTACACTTTTGTTTCCACTTTTTTTGTTCTTGATCCTTTGGAAGTGGATGTTGTCATGTGTTGTTGATGCTTTGCTATGTTGTCTTGGGTTGGTTATTTCTTGTGTTGGTGGTTACCTTAAGTTATTGTTGCTCTTGTTGTGAATTCTTGTAAACCTTGTCCTTCTTGATGGTACTCATTGAGGGCCTTCTTGTCATCTCCTAGCATGGGGGTGGGCCTTTGGGTCCACGTGGTTGGGTGGAACATGCTATGCACCCCATTGGGTCCCTAGTCGAGATTGAGTTGTACCTATTGCAGTGACACCAAAGATGCACTAGTGTTGGATCTTGTTATGGAACTTTGTATTCATACATCCCAGATGTATTCATCCATGTTGTTGTACTCTTCCCAGTTCATGAATGGAAGCAACATTGTATTAATATAATCCTTGAGTAATGTATCCTCATGTTATTATGTATTGTCCATGCTCATGTTATTATCTTATGGATATTGGTATCTTTCATGTAATGTAAAGATGTTGATACGAAAAGTAATGCAATCATGTAACCCCAAGGGACTTGTTATATGTTGTACATGTATTATTCCATTTCAAGTGTTGAATGTTAATATCATGTTGCTTGTTAGTTGTTTAAAAAAAAAATGTGCCTTAAATGTTAGTTGATATAGTTTCCTTTGGGGTTGCGTGGTGGGGCGTTACATGATATCCCACTTTATACTGGGTATGTGCAGGATTATCATTAAAAAAACAGGCCCTTAAGTGGCGATAAAATTTAGAAAAATTAGAGTTAGACAATTTGATGTAAAAATTTGAATAAGTTATCTATATTATTTCAAAAATATGTAAGAATATAATCTGTAGCAAATTGCATGTAGTTTCTAGACTACTAGGTTTATTTAAAAAAAAATCTATTTAGGAAAATTTGAAATTTCAATGCGTAGCACTTAAATTTTGGGAAAAATAAGTAGGTGTCCACCCCTAACCACAATAAAATGATAATATTTTTTTATAAGATTTTATAGTAGAGACTCATGTCCCAATGATGCATATTTTTGTAATTTTTTCCAAATAAATAATTAATTATGAATTTTTTACAACTTTTAAAAATATAAAAACTCGTATGTCTAACCACCTTAACTTGTCAAACTTTATGAAATTCAACTTTTTTTAATCCTATAGTATGCAAAACATAGAATGTGGCATGTTTCATATTCAAAAAAATGTGATACCGTTTGAAAGCTATAGATGTTTTTAGTCAGCCTATCAATCGGGCTTTAGTCGTAATTCAAATAGAAAATGAATAATAATAATTTATTAAATTCAAAGTAAAGCATAGTTTATATTGGTAGAAAGCTGAGAATCTCCTTTAAAAACCCTTTTTGTTTCATCAATTTTGGGTAAAAAAAAGGTCGTCAGCCACATACCCATCATATCGCCACTTTTTGGCCCATCATGATCTGTACATACCCTGCTCTTGAATGCCTGACTAGGCTCCTCACTCAAAACCACCTTTTCTCCCTTTTCTAAAATTTTGGAAATAGGTCTTGTGATCTCTACAAAATTTATTACAAATCTCCTCAAGAAGTTGATCTGACCAAAGAATGATTGAATACCTTTTACATTCTTTGGTTGTGGAATCTTGTATGGAAGCTACCCTCTCAAGGTCAATTCTCACTCCCTCCTTGGACACAATGTGCCCCAACAATTTTCCTTCAGTAAATCCAAAGGAACACTTTTTTAGGTTGAGTGAAATCCCATATTCTAATGCCTTGATGAATATCTTCTCTAAGTGTATGCAATGGTCTTCTTATTTCTTGGAGTAAGTTGTCAATCATTATGTAAATTTCCAAGAACAAGTCAATAAAATTAGAAAAGGTTACATCCATAGCCCTTTGGAAAGTAGCACCTACATTGGTTAAACCAAATGGCATCCTGACATACACATAGGTTCCCCATGGAGTTGTAAATACATTCTTATATTGTTGAGACTCCTTCACTTTTACTTGGTTGTGTCTAAAAAAACCATCCATCTTAGACAATAGCTCACAACCAGTTACCTTCTGCAACAAGGCTTCCATATTCGGAAATGGATAGTTATCCTTCAATGATAATATGTTCAGATTTCTAAAATCCACACATAATCGTATATCACCATTTTTCTTCCTAACTAACACTAAATTAGATACCCATGAGGAATGCCTAATGTGTTGCCAAAAAGTGTATACTTTGTTTGATTTGGGAATAATTAATGATAAATTGGACTTAATTTCGCCTTGGTCTAGTGTTGTGAGGTGTTTTACACATCCACATTAGGTCTTGGGCCCTACCAAAATGAATAAAATACATGTCTTGTAAAGGTGTTGTAAAGTGTTGCAAATCACTTTCACACTTGATGATTATTTAATTATTCATTACCCTTTTCTTCTATGATTAAATAAATATTATTTATTTAATTATTCCCCACTTTCCCTCCAATAATAAATAATTATTTTTAATTATTTAATATTTTGTCCTTTTCTCCCACTTTTGAATTAAATATTATTTTAATTCAAAAGTTAGTTTTTCCCTCTTCTTCTATAATTAAATAATTATTTCAATTATTTAATTATTCATTAGCCTTTTCTCTCTATAATTAAATAAATGTTATATTTATTTATCCTTTCTTTATCTCCCTAATTAAATAATTATTTTAATTATTAAATTATCCCTTCCCTCTCCATTAAATAATTGTTTTTTAATGTTTAACACCCCACCTTTCCTTTATAATTAAATAATTATTTAATTATTTGTTCCCACCTTTCTTTTGAAATAAATAAAATTAATATTTTATTTATTTCTCCTATGTTGGCCACCTAAATTAAAATAATTTTTATTAAATAATTTTCTCCAACAACCTCTCTTTCTATGCCAATCTTATCTTCTACCTCAAGTTTTTTTTTTATCTATCCATGTCTTTCTTCTCTCAATTAACCTCCACCCTTGATTAAGTTATTTTCTAATTTAATCTTGGCCCTTGATCATGACCCTTATTCTTAACTCTCCTTTATAAAATGAGACCTTTCATCCATCCACGATCCAATCAATTCATTCATCATTCATTCATATCATCAAGTCAAGCAAGCAAGAATCAAGCATTCAAGAGCAAGAATTTTCATCCATTATTGCAACAATTCAAGATCCATAATCATGGCAAGGTACTAACTCCATTATTTCATGTTCATGCTTCATCTTATTTCTTCATTTGGTTTAATTACCTAAAAGGGGTTTGACCAAGGCAAATCCCTATTCTCTAACATTCAACATTTCTCTTTCTTTCTTTGTGTTTACAAATTTAGGCTTGGAAATAATTGAAGAATAGGTTGCAAACTTGTTGAAGACAACCTCTTATTTGCAAAGCCAAAATATTAACGAAAAATCACTTTCAGGTGCATAGTTTCTATTTTGCATTTATTGTATTTATTTCATCTTTCTGCATATCATAGTGTGTTTTCCAACACTTTGCATTTCTTAGGTTTAACATCATAAAATAATTTCATTTTCAGATTAGAACATTAGTACATCTTAATTAGACATAATTTTATCCCTCTTTACATTAATCTTTGAATGTTTACATAGATTTTAACCCTATTCCTTCCCTTTTAGGTGAAAAACCCTATAAGGGTAAGTGTCCAATAGGGATTTTAAAATCTTTGTTTACATTTTGGTGAACCTACTTTTTGAACATATTTTCTTCTGATTTTCAAGTGCATCCTAGGTTTCATTTTCATTTGCATTGCATTAGTTATTGCATTGATTTGCATCCTCGGGTTTTAAAACTTGCACTAGTGAAAAGCTCATTTTAGCTTGCATTATTGCATATCATTTCATTGCACAATAGTGAAATTCTACATTTACATTATAGATTTGCATGACACAGTACTAAACACATTAATATTCATCAGAAAATTTAGAAAAACTTAAAAAATCACCTTACTAGGTCTAAATTGCCACCTTGGGCGACTTAGTCCTAGTGCAAATTCTGCATTTTTGTTTTCTACTTTTTGTTTCCAATTTTTGTAATTACTATTAGATTCTATTATTGTTCTGTTTCTGTATAGTTATTTTTTGTTATACTTGAATCATTTGCATTAGTATTCTTTCTTTTAATGGAAATCATGGATAGCATTATATTTTTACAATGTTCATTTTCAGCATTAGTTCCTAGTCCTTTTAGATCAGATTACATTCAACAGTCATTAGAAAATGAAAAAAAAAACAAAAAACATCAAACAACCCAATTCAAAAGATGATTCAATTTAGGAAAACCATAACATCCAATCCCCTTAGTAGTGATGACTTGGACATGTTAGATGAAGCCCTTAAAGACTTCATCTCTCCTAGATCATCCACTAAAGGTTTGACACAAGAGGATGAAAGCATCAATACTCATGATAATCATACTTGTTCTTCTCTAGATATCTCTCCCATTAGAAATGAAGGTATCTTGGTGAGAGAAGATACACTCATTGAAGATCATGAAAGTATTGCTTTTATTCCTCCTCCCCCCTTGGAAAGACAAAACTGAGATCATGGCCATTACTCCTAACACCTCCCCTACTTGTGAAAATTATTTAGTGAATAAGGATAAAATCATGCACAATCATGACAAACACATTTGTGTGGAGAATATGATTGAGAGCTATGAACATCCTACCTCCCCTACTCAAGAAGACATTCTAGGAAATGAAGATGTAAGTGTAGATAATCATGACAATCAAACCTTTTCTTCTCCTAATATCTTCTTTAGACATGATGAAGATAGTTTGGTGTTAGAAGATATCCTCATTGAGACTCATGAGAATCTTATTCCTCCCTTTCTTGATGCCCCTCCCATTTGGGAAGACCTTTTTGAACAAAAAAATCCAATCATTGGTAACCATCCAAATCCTAGTTATCCTTCTCTTGAGGCCTCTCCTATGAGAAATGAAGCTACTTTATCAAATCCAACCATGAAATGTGATGAACCTATTGTTTTTCACTTTCCTAAAAGTTCTCCTTCCAATCTCTTTCCTATAAGTTCAACCCTATAAAGCCTAAAACACAAGAGATAAATCATGATTGTCCTTTCATAGAAATCAAACCATCAAACAAACCTTCACTCAACATCAATACTATTACACAAGATTCTTCCAAGAAAACTCTACCCTTGGTACATCCTAAATTGATAGATATCTCATTAAACATGTATCAAGTAGAAACTTTGTTTCCTTCTCCAAATAAATAACATTAGTTGCTGCTCATTGCCATGTAATAGAACTGTAGGATACTAGCATACTCACTATTGTATGTTTTGCATCCATTTCAAGGGGTAGCATACCATCATCATTCCAAGATCACACTTGTCCTGCACTAAGTGGGGGAAAAGGGTTAGAAAGCCTTATCCCTGTATGTCACTTTTCATTGTCTCTTTTGACAAGTCGTTAACCTTTCATGAACGTATAAAAACAAGCTTGGGATGTGGATGACATGTCTTAAGATTGAATCGCATGTAACATAATCCCTTTCTTCATAGGTGTTGTCATAATAGTGGTTTACAATTCCTGAGAGGAACAAATTTTACCTGAAATCACATATTTTTAGAAAATATAATGATTTAAGGCTTAAAAAGTTCCATTTTAAGGATTCCAATTGAAGAGGGTTTGATCAAATCACCTTAGATCAAACTCCCTTGGATAGAACCTCGCTAGTTTTAAACCATACCTATAAATGTGTCTCCTTTACACCTATCAAAATGCTGATAAAAAATCACTTTTGATTTAGATTTTGGGGGATCAAATGAATTCATTTAAAATTTATTTCAAATGATTATGGTATTCCCTCGAACAAGCTATCCAATGAATATAATTTTAATATGTTTTGGTTTTGTTATGTATTTGTTTTTAAGTTTTATTAAACATAGGTTTTTCATTAAAATGAATTTATTTGTTCTTCACATGTGGAAAAATAGAAGATTATCAAAAAAACTGAAAAATATGAGTGCACCAGATATTGAAGTCCTTGATCCAACAAAAAATTAAATTAAATTTTGACATACAAAAAAGTTAAGTTATACACACTGTGTCTAAATTGTAATTTGTTTAACTTTGAAACTTGATTAAAAAAATATTCAATAAAAATATCTAACCAAGTGGAAGCACTAGATATCAGAGTTACAAATCTAAATTTGAAAGAATTAGAATTTTATCCTTCATGGAAAAAAGTTATGCTATACTGGCCACTTTTAAAAATGTTGTTTTCTCAAAAATCTATTTTCATGGGAGATGGAAAAAGAAGTGCAATTTGATTCCAAAAATTTTGAAAAAAATATTTTTAGAATCTACAGACAAAATTTGATGAGACTCTAGTTTGCACCATCTTCAAATTCCTCACAGTTTAGCCGCTATAGGTGCCCGAATGTAAAGATTTAGTTAAAAATAATAATTTCAGTGTCCAGTTTGGCCAAAAATTGTAAACCACTATTATGGGATCACCCTGAATGACGTAGCTTATTGGAAACATATGACTTGGCATAGCACTTTTTGAATAAGCTCTTATGCCCTCTTCTACTTTAAAGCAATTCCTCACAGTAATGGTGTAGCAATCGCTTTAAAGTGGGGGCATACATAGACAACATCTTTTTGCAAATTTCATAGTGTGATTTACTTTTTCTTGTGACGTTTCCTCTCCTTGGTTGTGTCATTGGGTTTGATGCCTTCCAAGAGTGTATGATCAACTGAAGTGGCTTGATGCGAACAAAGCATCCCATGGATAATGATTTGACAAGGGAATAACAATCAACTAAAGTGGCCTAATGTGAACGAGGCATCCCATGGATAATGATCTGACACCCTAATTTTTCCTCTCTTGGAGACCTTAGGCACAATGCTCCCTAAGAAGACCTTACATGAACAAAGCAAAATCCCCTTTAACAAAATTTTTACATGACATTCAAAAGCATTTACATTGTGGTGCGTTATCAATGTTATCAAGAGCATAACTTTGGTATGGTTTGTATAATGGGAAGCCAACACACTGGCATGACTTTCTCATTATATGGTGGGAAGTCAACACACTGGCATGAATTTCTCATTAAACCACTTCTTTGGGACAACTCACTCTGTAGACAACCTAATGTTCTGTGGCCCTAGAGTGAGCGCATCTTTGATCCACCTCATTTTCCATTTCTTTCTAGTTCTTTCCATTGAATGACCATGTATCTTTTCTTGCTGCAAATCATTTACCCTTGTGCATGTCCTTTTGCACTCATGATTGGTTTGACTTAGGGTCTTGGATCTTGGGGGCTTGACCGCTACCTTGATCTTTGTCATCCTTTGTCATCTGCATTAGTACGATTGGACTCTTCTTGAATGGCTACTTTAGCGAGAGTTTGAAGCAATTTCTCCTCTCACTAAAGTGGGGGCTTAATGTGTTGCCAAAAAGTTTATACTTTGCTTGATTTGGGAATAATTAATGACAAATTGGACTTAATTTCACCTTGGTCTAGTGTTGTGAGGTGTTTTACACATCCACATTAGGTCCCGGGCCCTAGCAAAATGAATAAAAGACATGTCTTGTAAAGGTGTTGTAAAGTGTTGCAAATCACTTTCACACTTTTCTAGACTTTTATTAAGCATTTAAATCTAATGGTCCTTTTTTTCTCCACTTTTGAATTAAATATTATTTTAATTCAAAAGTTAGCTTTTCCCTCTTCTTCTAATAATTAAATAATTATTTTAAATTATTTAATTATTCATTACCCTTTTCTTCTATAATTAAATAAATATTATTTATTTAATTATTCCTCACTTTCCCTCCAATATTAAATAATTATTTTTAATTATTTAATATTCTATCATTTTCCCCCACTTTTGAATTAAATATTATTTTAATTCAAAAGTTAGTTTTTCCCTCTTCTTCTATAATTAAATAATTATTTCAATTATTTAATTATTCATTAGCCTTTTCTCTTTGTAATTAAATAAATGTTATAGTTATTTAATTATTTATCCTTTCTTTATCTCCCCAATTAAATTATCCCTTCCATCTCCATTAAATAATTGTTTTTGAATGTTTAACACCCCACCTTTCCTCTATAATTAAATTTAATTATTTCATTATTTGTTCCCACCTTTCTTTTGAAATAAATAAAATTAATATTTTATTTATTTCTCCTATGTTGGCCACCTAAATTAAAATAATTTTCTCCAACAACCTCTTTTTTTGTGCCAATCTTATCTTCCACCTCAAGTTTTTTTATCTATCCATGTCTTTCTTCTCTCAATTAACCTCCACCCTTAGTTAAGTTATTTTCTAATTTAATCTTGGCCCTTGACCATGATCCTTATTCTTAACTCTCCTCTATAAAAGGAGACCTTTCATCCATCCATAATCCAAGAAATTCATTCATCATTCATTCATATCATCAAGTCAAGCAAGCAAGAATCAAGCATTCAAGAGAAAGAATTTTCATCCATTATTGCAACAATTCAAGATCCGTCATCATGGCAAGGTACTATTTCCATTATTTCATGTTCATGCTTCATCTTATTTCTTCATTTTGTTTAATTACCTAAAAGGGGTTTGACCAAGGCAAACCCCTATTCCCTAACATTCAACATTTCTCTTTCTTTCTTTGTGTGTTTGCAGATTTAGGCTTGGAAATCATTGAAGAATAGGTTGCAAACTTGTTGAAGAAAACCTCTTATTTGCAAAGAAAAAATATTAACGAAAAATCATTTTCAGGTGCATAGTTTCTATTTTGCATTTATTATATTTATTTCATCTTTTTGCATATCACATTGTGTTTTCAAACAAGTTACTTTTCTTAGGTTTTGCATCATTAGATCATTTCATTTTCAAATAAAAAAATTAAGACATCCTAACTAGGCATAATACATCTCATTAACATAGACTTTGAGTGTAAACCATTGCATTTTGGTCCCCCATCCAATCCCCTTTCTCCTTTTAGGTGGAAAATCCTAGGAGGAGAAAAGCATTGTGAGAGGGAAAACCAAAATCATCGTTTACACCTAATAGGATTTATGATGCCAGCATCCCTTAGCTTAACCAATTCCTCTTGCATTTTCAGAGCTAAGGTTGGATTGATGGGTCTTTGCTTCTGCCTGAAAGGCTTGGGATTTTATTTTAGGGGAATTTCATGTTGGAACAACTCTCTATATTCTTTTAGGTCATCATACAACCAAGCAAAGATGTGTCTATATTTTCTCAATAAGGAAATCAAAATTTCCTTGATCTTGGGTTTCATCTTTTTTCCCACATATACCTTTTTAGGGGCATTTTCAGTCCCCAAGTTCACTTCTTCCAAATCCTCTGGATGGGTGGCAGTTGTTTTAACTTTGATTTTGTCTTGATTGTGAAAGAATCTCTCTAATGCCACAAGGCCCTTGGGAATCTTATTTGTCTTCAGTTGAATCAATTCATTCCCAAAGATTGTATCCTTACCATCTATATTTTCAACAAAAGCCCCAAAGTCAATCTCCCGACTCTCATATTCATCAACACAATTTAAAAACTTCAAGATATCTTCATCATCATTGAAAATTTTCCAATTATATACATTATTAGGGATTGATGGCCTTGCTTGTACCTCAACCTTGGAGATACCTGCAAAATTTATTTCATCAGGTCTAAGTGCAATGTTTGTAAGCAAGTATGCCACTCTATTCTGACCTCTTTCCATCCAATCAATTCCAAAGGCATCAAACTGCTCAATGGAATCCTAGAAAACATTTCTATATTGTTTTAATATGTTATTCTTGCATGCATATCTGGATCTTACCTAGGATATTACTAACTCAGAATCACCTATCACCATTAGCTTCTTTATCCCATGCTTTTTAGCTAGCCTCAATCCTAGTAGCAATGCCTCATACTTTGCCACAGTGTTTGCACAAACAAAAGACAAAGTGAAAGAAAAATTGTATGTGTTGCCACTAGGTGACACCGTCAGTATACCTACACTAGACCATTCTTTAGAACTTGCACCGTTAAAATACATCTTCCATATCCCATCCATATCAAATAGTCTTGTAACTTCATTATCTGTGGGTGCAAGTCGCCTATCACTTTCTCTTGCTATCTCTTCCACCTTAAATTCACTAATATCAGTATTGACAAAAAGAATTGTATCATCCTCAAGAGCATGCTCCAACATATGTAGCACTTTTGGTTCTCTACCACTTTTAAATCCTTATTATGAATTGAGAAAATAGCATAAGACATATCGCATTGCATGTTACGCCCCATGGAAACACTCCATTTCCTAGATAGCAACATTCCATAGTTAGGTGGGATATCTATCACCACCGCACTCATCTTGAAATCTTTCTCTGTATATGCAACTAGTTTATAAGGAAGTTCATTGATTACACAAGTTATAGGGACTTCCCTTGAGTCCATAGCATAGAATTTTCCACAGGTAGTGTCAAACTTCAATCCAAATGACTCCATAATCTTGGATACCATTATATTGTTGGATGCTCCATAATCAATGATACAATTTTTCAAAAAAATTCCTTCAACAATCAATGTGAGAAAAAATGGGTCTATCTTTCCAGGACAGGTAGTCACTGAATTTCCTAGAAAAATATGAGGGATTTCAGTGATTACTCCCTCTAATTCTTTCTCTTTCTTTTCCTTCTCACTCACTCTGGGTGGAGTGGACACCACTAATTCATTACAGGTTGTAGTAGCACCATTGATAAGGGCTACTACCTTTTGTTTGTGCTCGTCAATTCTCATCATCTCAAGCAAAGGAACATAAAATTTTACTTGACTAAGCAACTGAAACATATCAAAAGGAGTATATTTAGGAAAATAAATTGGGATCATACCTTGTTTCAATACTGCTCTCCTTTTGTTGATCCTTTGTTGTTTCAACTCTGGGCTTGGCATCCTTCTTTGCAGATTTAGAATTCTACTTTTGTGCTTTTGTCTTTACAGCAGGGGACTTGGGCTCTCCATTTATTTTTGGTCTATCCACTTTCTTAGCCCAAATTTTGTCTCCCTTACTTTCCGTGGCTTTAAGTCCTTTCCCTTTGCCATTAGATTTTTTCTCTTTGATAAAGAGATCAGAAGGGCTACCTTGGTCACCACCAACTGTTCTAATTCTTAGATGATATGGACCTTTGGATTTTGTAGCGAAGGCTAATACATACCTTGCATTTTCTTCCTCCGAAGGTCTCCTTAGAGACACATTATCTTTAGTTTCCTCCAATGCATACACTTCATTATCACTATCATCATCTTCATCAAAGAGAACTTGTTGGTGATACATACTAGAAATATGCCTCTGGCTGTCCACATCAAGTTCATGAGACTCTAGATCAGACGGGCATTCATTGTCAGCAAAATCAAAACCATCTATAATCATATTTATGTCAACTTCATCCTCATTAGATTGATAACAGTCTTTAGGCACACCTTCTTCAACTTCAACCAACTACACAACTACACATTGATGAGGAGAATGTGGCATTTGACAAACCATGCACCAAGGGGTCTCATCAACAAAATTGCCTGAGTTTTTCTACAAAGGATTTGAAGGAACCTTGTTTAGGGAATTCTTTTTATTATTAGGAATATGGTTCCCATTATTCCAATTCGTGTTATATGGATGATCTTGTAGCCGATAAGGTCTCTCATTCTTATGATAGTTGGACTTCTCATTTGATAGAACCTTTTCCTGGTTAGCAAGTCTGGAACTAATATCCTTCATAGTATTTGTAAAATTTTCAATCTTGTCCTCAAGTGAACCGCCCTTAGTAGTAGAGTTTTTATCCTCTCTCTTTGGATTCTTGATGATTTTCACATCATCCCTTCTAAATTTTCCAATTATTCTACTGATACCATCAATATGGATGTCCATCTTATAAGCCTCTCTCAATATTTGAGGATTCTTATCCAATAGTCAGTAGCTCATCTTTGCATCAAAAGTATTGCAATAATTCACCAATTTGACACTATCATTTAATTGTAAATGAGGAGGTAACCTTTTCATGGACTTTTGGAAGCTTACATTGAAGTCAACTATAGCCTCGTTTGATCCTTTAGCAATATTATTAAATTTATTTAAAAAAAACCTTGAATTAGTTTTATCACCATATTGCTCTCTGAATAGCCTTTTAAACTCCTCCCAAGAACTAATACTCTCAGCAAGTAAACTTCTATACCATTCTCTGGCATCCTCAGTGAGTGACTGCATGAATAACTTCATCATCACGTCCTCAACTTCTACTTCAAAATCATCCATGACATTAGAAAAGGCTTTGAGGTGGTCCTCACCACTTAAGGCATTGTTACCAAAGAATCTAACCAAGGAAAGCCTGAAGTCTTCAAGAAATGGATTAGGATACCCAAGAATTCCAATAAAGCACAACTAATGATATCTCTCCACTTGCATTGGCCTCTTGGTAGCTCGGTCTCTATGAGCATTTCTAGGCTCATCATCCTTTCGGTCATCAAATTGATTCTTATCTTTACCATTTCCATCTCCACCATTACTACCACCTCCCTTCTTTCCATCACAATCTTTAGAATAAGAATAAGAATTCGTGTTTTTCATTTCCTCCACCTCCACCACCTTGATCTCCACCACCACCTCCCCTAGGAGTGTGTCCCTTAGAAATTTTCTTTTCTGAATCATTTTTAGTATGTATAGAGCCTGAAGCTACTGAATCAGGTATAGAGATCTTAAGGAAATCGATCTTTCTTGCTATTTTTGCATTTGCAGTTTCAATTTCAGCTTTCTTTAAATCTTGCTACAACTGGTCATTCACTAGTTGCAATCTCAAGATCTCAGGATCTGGGTGTGCACTTGATGGAGTAGGATTAATCTTAACATTTTTTGTGGAAGCACTATTTGATGAGGTGTTTGTACTTGTATTGGTGTTGGTATTGAAAGTATTAAAGGTAGTTTTCTTATGTTGGTCAATAGGCTTCTTCCCATGATCTATAGGTTGTGATTACTTAGCAGTAGAAAATGGATATAAGGTTTTAGTGGTTGCAATTGATGTAGTATACATATTTACAATAGAGGTTCCCATTGGGACGATCGCCTGAGGTGGATTAGGAGTTATCTTAGCAGAAAATCTAGAAGCATTTTCATAAAGTACCTTCTGCTTTGTATCTTCTTTCATATTTTCTATTCTTTTCTTCTGAGCATCTCTTTCTTGCATCTTAGCTTTAATTCTATCCTCCTTCTCCTTCAACTCCTTTTTTATTTCTCTCTCAATTCCCCGAGTCTATGTTCTTATTCTCCCTTAAGCCTAATTTCTTCCTTTTCTAAGGCTTGCATGTCTTCTTCATCTTCCAAGACATCTCCAACCTCACTCGGCTCAAGAGTATACAAGGTTTGATTAGCTGGTTCTCCCCCAAGGGAATGGTGGAATTCTACATTAGGGGATTCACCTCTTGGCTTAAAATTACCACCATTAAAGATAGATCCAACTCCAGGAGTTGAAGGATCTAAAAACTTCTTATTCTTTTCCCAAAATTCCCACCTATCTTCTTCTCTTGACATGCCAAGTTCATTGTCAAAGACTTCTTCAATGGGAAAAATTCCTTCATTTACAGTAGGCACCTCAACTTCATGTTCCTCTTCATGAACATTTGTACTATTTACCTCATTATTAAAATTAGGAGATGCATCAATGGGAAGTTCAGTAGACTTACTTGATTCCACATTTTTCTTTACCTGGGTTGCTTGTTTGTCCTTTGAAATCTCGAACTCCAACTTCTACTCAGGATGCTTCTTCGTATAGATTTTGGTTTTCCTCATGGTGTCAAATTCTCTATCAGAATTCTCTTTCTCACTTTTTCTTTGGGAATTTATTCTCGCACTAGTACAAGAGACTTCAGAGTTGCCACCCAGGATACTGGGAAATAGAAATTTGTTACACTTTGGAGTTGCACTTGCAATCTCAAAGAAAAATTTGAACATAACCTGACACAAGTTGGAGGAATGAAATAGGATTTGAAGCATACAACTAGACTTGACTCGTATGATGAAAATTTGAACAAATTGCTCTCCAATAAGTGAAGAAAAATAAACCACTTGACTCTAACTATACCTAATCTAACCTAGAGATGTTGGACTAGCAATGTCCCCACTAGAGTCGCCAATCTGTTGGTTATTTTTTGGGAACCAAACTTGATCTCACCAGATGCCTATAAATTTTCCATAATTCAATAATTAGAAAAGGTGAGGATTGGCCAACGAACAAGTAAAGGATTTATAAGCCTCTACTTCTATACTTCGGGCTCTGTGAAACCCAAGAGAGTGATCCTAACAATGTTTATATGATACTCTTGTGCCATTTTATCATGAACATTGAAAAAAACAAATTCATTCATATAAACTGCTAAATAGATAAAATATCTCAAGGATTTGGTTGCCCTCTAAGGAATTATTACCTAAAGCAAGGAAAGAGAAATACTTCGTACTACTATACTGCAATTATAGGTGTGTCAAAGATTGTCATTAAGATTTGTGTTCTTTGTCAGGTACTAGTCAGCTCACTAACATCTATGATAACCAAATTAATAGACCAGTTCCTTATCCATTGGGCGACAAACTCATACTTGAAATAAATTGTAATACCTTAGAAATGAAGACAACATTTATAGACTATTGCATATTGCTTTGCAACACACAACTTAATGTATCTAGAAACAAAAACTTCTTATTGATCCTTGAATTTCATCTCACAAACCTATGATCTCATTAAAGCATTTAATTAGTTTTTGAACTAAAGCATAAATAAAATAATTCATTCAACCTAAGAGACTAAAGAAAAATGGAAGATCCTTGATCATTCTATTCATAATTCGAGAGACAAAATATAGAGGAGAGAATTTGATTCTAGAATTTACAATTGTCTTTCATATTCCATTGCTATTGTAAAACTATTATGCTCATTACAAATTTGAATGCATTCCTATGACTCAACACTAATCTATTTCTCTGTGCTTGAAATATGAAACTACTTTTACATGAGCTCAAAATTGCTTAACCATCAAAGACCTGTGTAATTGGCCTTGAATTCCCACTTATAGACACATGGGAGAAACAAGCATTGGGAAAAATTACAATTTCAGTCACATTTTCATTTGACATACATTTCATCTCAATTTCAAAACTCCCCTAGATAGTTATATTTGCACTTTTGAAAGTGGTGGGAAAGCAAATAAGACAAAAAAAAAATTTCATTTGCTAAAAAAGATACACCTGCCTTTCAAAAGGCATCTTTCATTCATTGCAACAACTTGAAAATATCCTCCTCATGAGCAAAAAGTGATATCCACGTGTGCACCCAGTCAGTAAAATGTAAGAAGCAAGAAAAGTGACAAAAGAGAGAAGGATGACCCATCCAAGTCAACATTTATGCCACCAATTTTCATGTTGGTAAGAACAATATTTTGCAATACTTTAGCAAAATCCTAATATGTACTATTTCCAAGCTATGCATTGTTTCTCTCCCGTCCATTATTCACCAAGTTTGTCATCACCTTTCATACACAAGCTCATTCTATAAACTTCTCCAACCATGCATTATACCCATCTTCAGTGGGCCATTTTGCATCCAACAACTTTTGTATCTTTGTACTACGTTGATTATACCTTGCATCAATGAAAGCTCTAGCCTCTTTAGTAAAAGTGTCCATTCTCATTTCAACTCCAACCATAATATCAACATTAGGATTCAACATGGTGTAATAAAATACAAACAACATCTTATCTTGTGGGAGAAACCCTCCCAAATCATTATTCTATGTAGAAAACTCCTTTATCTCACCTTTATCATTCAATATTTTAGACATACCCAACTCCTCCATCTCTCTGATTTTTTTTTTTTTTGAGTTGCATTCCTAACTTTCCATGGAAAGTTGTTATTTCATTCACCAAGTCAATAGCTTGTAATATCCCAAGAACACTTGTAGGAGCCTTAGGATCTTCTCAAATCTTATACATCATTTCTTTTAGTGCTCCTACCCTAGTACTCCATTTTATCCACTCTATTTGGAAAGCTTCTTGAACTTGCAAATACTTTCATACACAGGCTCATTCTGTAAACTTCTCCAACCATGCATTATACTCATCTTCAGTGGGCAATTTTGCATCCAACAAATTTTGTATCTTTGTACTATGTTGATTATACCTTGCATCAATTAAAGCTCTTGCCTCTTTAGTAAAAGTGTCCATTCTCATTTCAACTCCAACCATAATATCAACATTAGGATTCAACATGGTGTAATGAGCCTATGTATGAAATAACAACACTAGGAAAGTTGTTATTTCATACACGATCTCATTCTATAAACTTCTCCAACCATGCATTATACTCATCTTCAGTGAGCCATTTTTCATCCAATAGCTTTTGTATATTTGTACTATGTTGATTATACCTTGCATCAATTAAAGCTCTGACCTCTTTAGTGAAAGTGTTCATTCTCATTTCAACTCCAACCATAATATCAACATTAGGACTCAACATGGTGTAATCAACTACAAAAACCATCATCTTAGCATGTGGGAGAAACCCTCCCAAATCATTATTATATGTAGCAAACTCCTTTATCTCACCTTTATCATTCAATATTTTAGGCATACCCAACTCCTCCATCTCTATTTAAATTTTTTTAATTTGTTTTGGAGTTGCATTCCTAACTTTCCATGGAAAGTTGTTATTTCATTTACCAGGTCAATAGCGTGCAATATCTCAAGAACACTTGTAAGAGCCTCAGGATCTTCTTGAATCTTAGACATAATTTCTTTTAGTGCTCCTACCTTGGTACTCCATTTTCTCCACTATGTTTGGAAAGCCTCTTGAACATGTAGATACTTTATGTTTGCTTCACATATGCTTTTATAAGCAACCCATACATCAACTCTGTTCACTAGCTTTGTTACTGTATGCTTCAATACATCTTCAAAAATGTCATTGGCTACTTGAATTGTCTCCATCTTGGCCTTCTTAACATTTTCCCTTTTTGTCTTTAACTGGTTGTTCAAATCTTGAATCCTTAAGGCCAATGTTTCCTTGTCTTGTGTAGAAAAATCTGAAGAAGAAGAAGATGTTGAAGATAATGCCCTTATCGATTGGCTATCCTGAACAGTGGCTCTCATCTTGTTAAGCTCATTCAAAGCCTTGTTGTATTATTTCAATAAGGAATCATATTTCTTAGGAGAAATTTGTGTTGTATCAAAACTGAGCATTGCAACATGCATAGTTAATTTTGTTGCTTGCATAGGAGTTATATCTACATCTCTTTTCACCACCATTGAACCAATAACCTCTTCAATAGGCCTGAAAAACTTCATGTTTCCCAGTGTTGGGTGTCATGGAATAGATTGTAAGAGTGTGCAACTTTGGACTATAACTAGACCCGAACACCCTGTTGTCAAAATGATCCTCAGATACGAAAGTTTGAGGCTCTCTCCTTATTGCATCAAGTGCAATAGCTGAGGTAAGGGTACATCCTGAGAGTAACATAATTCCACTTTCTGTGAAAATATTCCTAGCCTCAATAGGAGTAATAGTTGCAATCTCAGCCATAATATTTTCTTCCTCTATCTTCTCAGCCTCCTTTGTTGAGAGGGATCTACACTAGCTTTAGCTTGTTCAATCCTTTCTTTTATTTCTTTACCTCTCTGTTGAATCATGAATTCCTTGAATTCCTTAGTTTGCACAAATGCATCATCTACAAGGAACTCATCACAAGATTTGATCCTAGGATCATCATCAGAATTCTCATCATAATGCCATTGAACAATTCTATCTTGAGGAGTTTTTGAATCAAGAGCATCATCAATAGTAGGAGGATGGAATTTCCTCTCTACATCCTCATCACCAAGCATATGATTTACCACTTTCTCTTTCCCAATCATTTCAACATCTCCTCCCTATAACTTTGTAGGCTACTCTAGAATATCCATAGGCTAAGGTTGTTTTTCTAAAAGAGCTTGTGCTCTCTCAACGACTTCATTCACCTTTGCCTTAAAGTCACCATTTTGATAATCATTTAATTTTTGAAAAGCCTCTTCAAAATGATTCTCTATTACATCATATGGAATTATGTAAAAGGAATTTCTTCTTATAATGATTTCCTCACTATCACATATGGTTTTCCACTCCTTTTTCCTTGATATAACAACTTCATCACTTGTCAAGTTCCTCAACACATCATCTATATATAAGAATTGTTGGGAGAATCTAGATAAACCCTTGCTTTTTCTTTTTTCATGCACAAAACCTTCTAGGTTAAATCCCCTAACCTCATCAATAGGTAAACTGAGGTTATTCACCATTATTCCAAATTTTTAATATGCCTCCTTGGTAGTAGCTGTGAAGTAAGAAAAAGAACATTGGGGCACTATCACAGTGCCCTTTCTAGGATTCCTGAACAATTCTTGATCCATGAAATCAAGTTGCCACATCAACTCCATAAGAGAAAATATGTTAGAGACATATAAGGGAAAGTAGTGTGGTGCTACTTTGGCTCCATAAGCCCTGATTAGAGTATATTATGAATGCAGGAACCAATCTTCCTAATTATGCTTTGTAGTTGTTCCTACCACATCCTTTGGGCACATGATGTCTTTGATCACTTTTTAAATCCTATGAATGGGTGCCACACCCAAACTCTCCAAGATACCAAACCTGATGACATTGGGACAATCTTGGTCCCAAATATATGTCCACATTTGGACAGGAAAATCATTATTCTCATTATCTTTCTATCTTAACTTCAACTTCTTCCATTTTTCTCATAGAAGCATATGCATCAGTAGAGAATAATGTGGAAAATATAGAGTGCTTCCTTCTTCAAATTAATAAAATCCTTATGCATTTATTCTATAATATAGGCAACATAATCAAATCCCTTGTTTGTATTTGGATTATGTATATCTACCACCATTACCAACAAATCAGTGGCTATCCTAGCATCAAAATTGCGAGCCGAAACTTGATTCAAACAATAGTATTTGTTCTTGAAATAATCCACAAATTCTTCACATTCAAAAGGCTCCAAATCCTTAGGATCAAATATTTCCTTGTTATTCTTTCTATTCCTTACAAGAAAACTTTTCCTGAATGCAAATCTCTTATGCTCATACTCACCATACAAGTGCACATGATTAATGTTGACTGCATAATTGGTGTTTAACCTAAACACCTCCACAATTTTATCCCTCGTTACCTCAAGGATCAAAGTTCCATTCTCACTCTTAATCTTCCTATCCTTGGGATTGTAATGTTTAGCCAACTCCATCATTACATCCACTTACACAAAAACATTAGGCACCACAAGCCTCTCAAGGTTAACGACCCATAAGTATCTAGTTGGCCTTCTAGCATACCTCCTATTAAAATCATATAGAAACAACTACCATCCACTTTGAGGTTGGGCTAGTTCTCCAATTTCACCAGCCATGTCAATTAATCTACTAGTTACAACAACCTGCCTAGTGGGCCTCTTGCCAATTTGTGAGCCACCATCATTTATGTCTACAGAGGTACCCTCCATAAATCTATCTTGATTTCTTTTCACAACCCTTGACTTTGAAGATTCCGCAGGGACATTAGGCATAGGGTTAGATGTTTCAGGTTCTTTTGGCTTAACTATGGATGTAACATCCTGGGTATTAGGATTTTTTACCCTCTTTTGCTTAGGTTTTCTTTCAGACCTTCTAGTGGATTCACTAGGTTTAGGCTCACTCATTTTCACAATGTATCAAACTAGGGCTTGGAATTTTTAATTCATAGAAGGGTCTACTATATATACTCTTAAGAAACAAGTTGAAGAAATAGAAACCCTTCCTAGACTCCAAGCAATTCTCACTTAACCCAATTTAAAAAAAAATGCACAATAGATAAACCCTAGTGAACCCTAATAATTTAGAATTTTCAAACCTCTTGCTATCCAGACCAACTCAATTCAATGCAATTAACATAGAAAAGATTGATTTTTTGCTTACCCAAATAGAGATTGTTGTCATTTCCTTTTGTAACTATTTGCTGGAGCTCACCACGACATTCCCTTGAACCTAGTTAGCTCCTTTTCTCTTGAATGGTTTCAGTTGTGTGAAGAAACAAGCCGACTTCCTTATTAATGACTAGGAGATGGATCGTATCACCGTTAATGGCTGATATAAATATTGTACAAGTGAGAAGACACTTAGCTATTTGAGTTTAAATCCTAACCGTTTGATCATCCTACTTTAAATTAGATAAGTGGTTCTCCCTTCATCTCATTGATTTTATTTTTTGCGTTAAGCGATGCCCTCAAGATGTTGCCACGTAGTCCATTAAAACATCTTGATTACCTTTTGTCTGACAACCATCACACATCACCCATGCATTCATTAGATCTTCATTTGTATTTGCGATAGTTCAAAATGGCATGATAGGAAAAAATAACAGTATATCACCCATCGTGGATGTGCTTCTTCTTTCTAGAGTCTTATCAGCGATGTGAACATTAATGTGATGATATCTCAACCGTTGGATCAAGGTCCACCTTTGGCTAACTTTATCTCACATTATGCATCGCTAATCCATGTCTCAACATCAAGTTCACATCAATGATGGGAGAACGTGACAATGGAACAAGATCAAGCCATGTGTACCTGTTTCAAGATCAAAGGAACACAAGGTATCACCCACATTAATACTTCAAATCAGTGATGGAATATTAGAATAAAGGACCTCATCACTCATCACCAATTTAGAAAAGATAAGTTCATAGCTATTTGCAATGAGCAATGGAAGGAAATACAAAGAGCCTTAAAGGTCATCACACATCGCTAATTCAAGACTTAGAACTCATAAGCTATTAATGATAGCAAAACAACTAGCGATACAAAGTAAACATCTCAAATCCCTCATCACTACTTTGAAACGTAAATTCTGAACTCTATCCACGATGAGTGATAAGTAGGACGATGAATGGGAACTTAAGTGAATTTTTTTTGCATGTGCTTGCATGTTGTTTTAAAAGGAGGACCGCCTAGGAAAATGTAAGATAAAGTCAAAAATGACTTAGGAACATTTTGTGCAAAGGATGTAAAGGCCAAACAAGGCTGATTAATAAACCTTATAAAATAAAATAATTTCTTAGACCTAGGCATGTGAAAAGCTTTAGCAACAGGTAATGGGAGACCCTAACCACAAGGGGTCGGTCATTTCATGGACTTCAATGACTTAGGTTGTTTTAACATGACTGGGAACAAACCGTAGCAGGTAAACAAAGGAATAGGCCAAGAGACCAAGGTTTAGATAAAGGAGAAAGTATTCAAAGTAAAACAACTCCCCACATGAAACCCTAAACCCTAACCTTTTTCAAACCATGAGGACCAAAGGAAAAGCATTCTCAAACTAGTGGAACAAGAAAATTTTGAGGGTTCCACCATGTTGTATGTACCAACTAGAAACTTCTGCTTTCGTAAATGAATCATGACTTCATCTCCTACCTAGAACTCCTTATACCTCCTTTTTTGATCTGCCTTATCCTTATACTATGAGTTCATCTTATTGATATGTTTCTTCACCTCTTCATGCAAAATTTTCAGGTTCTCAGCAAAATCTTTAGCCTCAGCACTACTTTTCTCCCCCTTATCCATCTTTCTCAGTTCTAAACCAGTTCTTGGACTACTCCCATGCATAATTTGGAATGGTGATTACTATTGCTCCTATTGACAAAATTGTTGTAAGAAATTTTTTCCTATGGTATAATCAAATCCCATCCCTTGGGATTATCTCCTACTAAGCATCTTAGAAGGTTACCCAAACTCCTGTTCACCACCTCTATTTTTTCATCAATCTGTGGATGGTGTGTAGAATTGAACTTCAAATATATCTTCAACTTCTTCCATAATGTCCTCCAAAAAAACCAATAAATTTGGTATCTCTGCCTAAAACTATACTCTTTGGTAGACCATGTAGTCTCACCACCTCTCTGAAAAACAACTCTACAATATGAACAACATCACTGGTTTTATGACATGGAATGGAATGAGCCATCTTTGAAAATCTATCCATCACCACAAATATGGAATCATGTCCTGTCACGTCTCAGACCTTGATGCTGTTTTGACCATGACTTTGTGGGGATTTATTATATGAATGATGATGCGTGATTAGAGTAATATAATATAATACAATGCTTTGGTGTATGAAAACGTAGGAAAATATTTGCTTCTGGAATTATGAATGCATTTTTTTTATAAAAAAAAATATATACAAGATGGAACAAAATAGAAGTGTTGATTTAATTATTGCTTAGATTTATATTTCTATATTGGTTACTAATAAATTTTTCGTTGTTGCACGCCTGAGTGCATTTGAGTGGCAGGTGGTCGAAGACCAAGAGTGTGATTGAGGAAAAGAAGGCTAGCTTCCCGACAGGGTAAAAGAGGAGGAGCTCTCGAACACACACACACAGCACCTAAAAATCATGTAGTTGCATTTAGGCCATGTCTGTTTCAATATGATTGTTTTAAATTGATTACATATAGGAATAAATGGTTTGAATAAGTAATTGATAAAAATAATAACATAGCAAAATTGAAATATAACTTAATTATCCATAAAAGTTGTGAAAAAGATTATGGTTTATTTTATTTAGTTTATTCCATTTATTTTTGTGCAATAAAAGAAAATATGATCTAATTAGGAAATTAAGAATAAAGTGAAAAATATTATATTTACATATGATAAGGAAGAAATATTTGGTTTGCATATTAAAAGGTGGAGATATCTTTGTTTGCATATGTTTAAAAACCTTAGTCCAAAATTGGGAGAAAGGAACAGTCTCGAGAAAACTTTGGGCTCTGGGGAAATTCTCCTTAAAATCAACAATGCTTTCGGCAAGTGGCTACCTCTGGATTTTGCATGTAAAATTTATCTGTCATCTGGAAATGGTCTGCATGACCCTCAGAAGGAGGAATAAAGCTTTAAGGGGAGAAAAGAGAACATTATTCAGACACATAACCAGGGCTCTGGAAGAGGGAGACAAAAAGGTAATACTGGGCATTTGCAACTGGAGAAATTTGCCAGGTTATTTCCATTCCTTGTTTTTAAATTAGTTTAAATTTCAGTAAGAAATTGGAGAAATGAAATGCATCATTCTATGAAAATGATTACAAATATATGAGAAATCTCTTCCAATTTTATTTTGAATCTGGGTAAAAGCCTTCTTCTCATTTGTTGCATTATAGAGAGAATACCCAATCTCTTTCTTCCAGATTAGGGTTAAATTCTGTTGCAAAAGCTGCAAATTATTAAACTGCTCTCAATTGTATCTGAAAACATATATAAATATATTTATACATATATATATATACATAGGAATCTGTATTCCTGTGCATATATACATATATATATATGTATGCATATAATCTTGCAAAAAAAACTTTTACCAGAAATTAATTCGAAATTCGTTTGAAATAAATTTAAATGCAGTGTAATACTGGGCGAAATATTTCTTTTGTGTTATGTAATTGTTTAACTGTAGGGGGGAGGGGAGGGATTTAATCCCCAGCCCTTCCCATAGGAAGGGCACGGCTCTGTGGGGAGGCTCGCGCCCTCCACAGGCCGTGGCCTGTGGAGGGGGCGCGACCTCCTCACAGCCCGCACCCTCCCCATGGAAGAGGCAAGGCCTCCCAGCACCCTTTGTGGTGCTCAACACCTGTATGAAACCCTGTATAATATTTTTATTCTGTGTGCACAGCCAGAAAATGTGAGAACAGTTATGAAAATTAGTATTTCTTTCTTTAAAGCATATATATATATATTTATATATATATATACATACACTCAGCTGTATATGTATATATACATATATATATATTCATACATATATACATAAATGCAAGTTTGAACAGGAAAACCATCTTCAGAATGTGTCATGCTTTCTGTCAAAAATACACAAACATCTCAGTAATTTTGAAGCTGGAAATGAGAAAAAGTACCTCTGAGAAAACATGTAAACTGAAAATCTTCTTGATCACACTATCTTATGCTTACATACAGATGTACATTCCTGAATAATGGTATACAATATAAAATTCAAATGCAAGTTTTTCTTTCAAACCTCTGTTATTCCGAAAGAAATTGCCCTGTTTCTGTATATTACTAATAACCAGAAACCTGTAGTAAATTGAGAATTTCACTTTCAAATCAGCTTGAATTTGGAAAGAGTAGAAATATATACATAAATCAGTGAACACTGTTTCATACAAAAGAATTAATTAATTCCTCTACTTGTGTTCGTACACTGATAGTATCATGACGTACATGCAATTTTTACATTTTCAAGAGAGTAGCTTGGAGTGAAAACAAAGTCCTTTACCAAATCAGAAAAGAATTACTTACAAAAGAGTAGATGCTATCTTAATATTGAACTTACAACTTTTTCTTTTTCTTTTCTTTTGTCCACTGTAATTCAAAAGATGTTTTGAAATTCTCATTTAGAATCAATAGAATGCATGAAACATGTATGGAAAATGCACAACTTTCTGCTTTTGCACTTAATTATACTTTACTTTTGGTAACTTCCGGGACAGGATGCCGAAGGTGGATCCACAGAGACGGTATTTTTACCTTTTCTGAAACTACCATTTGCTTATTTTATTTATGCTTGGCCAAGCACTTGTACCATTGAAATAGATGGATTGTTTTAAAAGCCTATAAATATATATGTATTTGAGTCTCTGCCACCTCCTGTTGCAAGAAATATGTTTTCTCATGTTAGAAATGTATATAGGCACCAGGCATGCATCGAGAGTTCCCTCCTGTTTTATTGTGTCAGGTTGCTAGGATCCTTTATGCAGGGCCGGGGATTCCTTCGAGTTAGGAAGGAACTCGGGGAAGTCATGTACTTCCTGGTTGGGCGGAAAAGGCGCCTGAATCACAGTCTTGGCCCCAACTTGCAAGAAGACCGATGGTGTCACGGTGGTTGGAGGTTCAGAGTTTTATTTGCCATTGATGTTCTTGTGTATTATTCTGGAATGGCTAGTAAAGCCCATTGTATATGTATATGTATTTGACATTCACTACTGAAACTTGAAATAGAAGTATTGCATGAAAGAGTCTAATGTAGCATTGATATGTAGAATTTCAGTTTTATGACGTAACATTGAAAAAGATGTATCTATTGGAATTATTGATCCCTTCAGAGTTTGGATGAACATGTTTATATGAAAATTCATGATATACTTTTACCATGTGCATAATCTTGATAAATTACAATGTTATTATTTACATACATAAAATGCAATTTAATTCTCTTTTATTGAGCTCATTTTGGAAAGTTTTTATGAATGATATTACTTTCTTAAAAACCTTTTTTGAAACGGATCAAACAATTTAAGATGCTTTTTGTTTATAATTTTTTGAGCGCTACATCTTGGTATCAGAGCGAGGTTCAACTCTAGGACCTATGCCTAACTACGTATGACATTGTGCTTTAGCCAGGGTGACCTTAAATGGAGAATAGAGTATACCAGCGAGTTGGAGGATCTCGTGGAAGTTCCAATGATAAACTAGACCAAATTTTGGCCTTGCTGCAAAGTCAGGGGGCTAGAATTGAAGAACTAGAACAGGAGAGGCGAATTGACCGCCAAAGATTAAATACAAATGAAACCGGTGGTGAAACAAATGTTGAACCACCTGGAAATGAAGGAAATCTAAATAAGGTGGCTGAGGAGTTGGGAAAATACCTAAGGAAGGTCGCTCCTCCGAAGTTTGATGGGAAAACCCTTGGAGATGGGGCAGAAGCCTGGGTTATAGAAATGGAGAGGTATTTTTCCCTACGAAATCTATCAGATGAAACGAAGGCTGAATGGGGTTCTTACCAGCTCACCGGTGAGGCTGCTACTTGGTGGGAAAATGAAAGGGCGGATAAGCAATTTATGCATGGGAAGGTGACTTGGGAAAAGTTTCTACAATTATTTAGGAAGAGGTGGTTACCACAATCTTACTTTGATAAGAAAATGACAGAATTCCAGGTACTCATACAAGGTGGCATGACAGTGACTCAATATTGGGAGAAATTATCTCACTTGCTCAAGTACGCACCCCAATACCAGCATGATGAGAGGTTTCGAGTCCGAAAATTTATTTTGGGGCTTAGACCTCAAATTGGAAACAAGATAGATCTACATAATCCAGCCACCATGGATGAAGTTTTTGATTTAGCAATTAAACAAGAGCACAAGTTGCAGTAAGCTGCTAACTATAAGAAGAGAAGGGAAGCCAAGTATGGCAATAAGAAGTTCCAGGGAAATTGTCAAGGTAATAACAATCAAGGTGGTCAGAGCAAACAGGACAATCAAGGGAATGAAAATAGGCAAATCAGAAATCTGAAGAGGGATGGTAGTCCTCAGGACCGCAAGGATGAAAACAGGAACAATAACAAGAGGGGTAATTTCAATAAAAGGAACGATAATAACAGGAGATATTTTTCTGACAAGCCCAAGGCACCTCGTGGGGTTTGTTATACTTGTGGTGGCAAGCATTACGCCAATGTGTGCCCTCAGAGGAATAACAAGCAGAATAACAGGAATCAACATCATATTCATGCAGCGGTTGACAATCGCCAAGCAGATTATCAAGCCACTCCCATCCAGCTATCGGGTAAATTATTTAGATGCCCTATTTCTATTTTGATTGATACTGGTGCTACTGATAGTTTTATAGATCCTCATGTTTTGACTAAGTTATCAGTTAGACCGAGTTTTATGGTGAATTCTTGGAAAGTTCAGTATGGAAACCTGATAGAGAGGAGGGTAGAGCAATGCATGTATTTCAGTAAACTTGAACTCCCTAACCTTCAAACGCAAGTGAACTTGTATGTTACACCGTTGGGGTCTTACGATGTGATATTAGGGATAAATTGGCTCTCTGAACATAAGGCTCTTGTGGATTGCGAAGAGAAGTCAATAAAATGTCTTGATGATCGAGGAAACCATGTGGAGCTTTGTGGCATTAAAAAGCCTTTAGAGCTTAGGCAAGTCTCCGCCATGCAGTTGAAAAAGGCAAGTCAGAAGGGATGCACTATCTTTGCAATAAAGGTCAAGGACCTTGATGAGAAAGAATCCTCAATTAATGATCATCCCATTCTGAAAGAATTTGAGGATGTTTTTCCTATAGAGCTGACTGAGCTACCGCCTAGGCGTGTGTTTGATTTTTCTATTGATTTGGCTCCAGGAGCAGAGCCTCAGTCTAAGGCTCCTTACAGGATGAATACAACAGAATTATTTGAGCTTAAGGCCCAATTAGAAGAATTGTTGAAGCAGGGTCTTATTAGGCCAAGCGTGTGGCCTTGGGGAGCTCCAGTTATTTTTGTGAAAAAGAAGGATGGGACCTTGAGATTATGCATTGACTACAGGATGATTAACAAGGTCACTATCAAAAATAAATACATGCTTCCACGCATTGATGACTTGTTTGATCAGCTAAAAGATGCCAAGGTATTCTCAAAAATTGATTTAAGATCAGGATATCACCAGTTGAGACTGAAGGAAGAAGACATTCACAAAACTGCCTTTAGAACAAGGTATGGGCACTATGAGTTTACAGTGCTACCATTTGGGCTAAGTAATGCTTTTGCAACTTTCATGAACCTGATGAATAGTGTCTTCCGAGATTGTTTGGATAATTTTGTCCTAATCTTTCTAGACGATATCTTGATTTACTCTAAGTCAGAGGAAGAACATGAGAAGCATTTGAGAATTGTGTTGCAGCGTCTGAGGGAACATAAGCTGTATGGAAAGATGTCTAAGTGTACTTTCTTCCAATCTGAAGTGCATTATTTAGGACATGTGATTTCAGCAGAAGGGGTAAAGGTGGACCCAGAAAAGATTAAGGCAATTATGGATTGGCCAGCACCGCAGAATGTCTCTGAAGTTTGAAGTTTCATGGGTCTTGCAGGATATTATAGGAGATTTGTTCAGGGGTTCTCGACAATTGCAGCACCCATCACTGCACTACAGAAGAAGGAAAAGAAGTTTGAATGGAGTGATAAGTGTGAGAGAGCTTTTCAGCTGCTTAAGGAGAAACTCACTACCGCACCAATCCTAGTTGTGCCAGATCCGAATGGCCATTTTATAGTTATTACTGATGCATCCGGGGAAGGGGTGGGAGCAGTTCTTATGCAAGAAGGGCAAGTGGTAGCATATGAATCAAGGAAGTTAAAGCAACATGAAATAAACTATGCACCACATGACTTAGAATTGGCAGCCATAGTCCATGCTTTACAGATGTGGAGACATTATCTCTTGGGAAAGCCTTTTGAACTAAAGACAGACCATGCAGGATTAAGATATATCTTCACTCAACCCAATCTAAATGCCCGACAAAGGTGATGGCTGGAATTTTTGAGTGAATATGACTTTGGAATTGAATATATTAAGGGTAAGGAAAATAGGGTGGCTGACGCCTTGAGTAGAAGGAGGCATCTTGCAGCCATGGTTACCATAAAATCAGATTTCAAGCAGCAAGTAGTACAATCCTCACTTGGGGATGAATATTATAAAAAGGTAAAACAAGCCCTAGGGGTGAATTCCTCGGATCATCGATATGAGGGTTATGTGTTTGAATCGGATGGGCTCTTGAGATTTCAAGGGCGGATGTACATTCCAAGTTTTGAAAATTTGAGAGAGTTGGTGCTAGAAGAATTCCACAATGCCCCATACTTAGGACATCCCGGTATTACAAAGATGATGGAAGGACTTAGGCCACTGTACTTCTGGCCAGGACTTAAAAAGGACATTATGTCATATGTAGCCCGATGCCTGGAATGCCAGCAAGTCAAGGCAGAGCATGTGCATCTGGCAGGACTCTTATATCCTCATAGGGTACCAAAGTATAAATGGCAGGTTATCACTATGGATTTTATACAGGGGTTGCCAATGTCTAGGAACCGACATGATACCATCTTAGTTGTGGTGGATAAGTTGACAAAGGTTGCTCATTTCATCCCTGGAAACCTCAAGGATGGATCAATGGTTTTAGCAAGAAAATTTGTTCAGGAAATCTTCTGTTTGCATGGAGTGCCAGAAACGATCATCTCAGATCGAGACACTCGGATGACTTCTAGGTTTTGGATCACATTAAACTCTTCCCTGGGAACTAAATTGAATTTCAGTTCCGCATATCATCCTCAGACCGATGGTCAGACGGAGAGGGTGAATTAGGTAGTAGAAGATCTTCTCCGCATGTACTGTATGGAGCAGCAACATAAGTGGGAGGAGTATTTTCCTTTGGTGGAGTTTGCCTACAACAACTCCTACCATGCCTCATTGGGTATGGCACCTTTTGAAGCTCTTTATGGACGTAAATGTCGGACACCCATTAGTTGGGACCGAGTAGAAGACAGGGTTGTGATTGGCCCTGAGATGCTCAGAGAAATGGAGGACCAGATGAAAATCATTAAGGAAAAATTGAAACAAGCTGCAGATAGACAGAAAAGTCTAGCAGACAAGAACCGAAGCTTTAGGCAGTTCTCTGTAGGAGATAAGGTCTTTTTGAGGGTTCGGCCGCATAAGAGTTCAATCTCTTTTGGCAAGAACTCTAAGTTGGCCCCTAGGTTTTTTGGCCCTTTTGATGTTTTGGAGGTGGTGAATCCAGTTGCTTACAGGCTTGCTCTGCCACCAGCTCTATCCCGGATACATAATGTATTTCATGTCTCAATACTTAAACCTTACCATCCAGATATTGCTCATATCCTTGATTGGCGTGCATTGCAGGTTCAGGACCCAGGGGTGATACAAGTGGAGCCCATCAGGATCCTGAAAGAGCGCAACGTTAAGTTGCGGAATAGGGACATTATGCAATACAGGGTCCAGTGGGACCAGTATTCGGTGGATAATGCCACCTGGGAGAACGCTGAAGATATAGATAAAGTTTTTCCTCATTTAAGATCTTAACATACTCTTATTTTCTTTTATGTAGAGACTTTCGATATGCTAGTATCTCAATTTTGTTATGTAACTTTCTTTTAGACATCGAGACGATGTCTCTTCCAAGTGGGGAAAGATGTCACGTCTCAGACCTTGATGCTGTTTTGACCATGACTTTGTGGGGATTTATTATATGAATGATGATGCATGATTAGAGTAATATAATATAATACAATGCTTTGGTGTATGAAAACGTAGGAAAATATTTGCTTATGGAATTATGAATGCATTTAAAAAAAATAAAATAAATATATATACAAGATAGAACAAAATAGAAGTGTTGATTTAATTATTGCTTAGATTTATATTTCTATATTGGTTACTAATACATTTTTCGTTGTTGCACGCCTGAGTGCATTTGAGTTGCAGGTGGTCGAAGACCAAGAGTGTGATTGAGGAAAAGAAGGCTAGCTTCCCGACAGGGTAAAAGAGGAGGAACTCTCGAACACACACACACAGCACCTAAAAATCATGTAGTTGCATTTAGGCCATGTCTGTTTCAATATGATTGTTTTAAATTGATTACATATAGGAATAAATGGTTTGAATAAGTAATTGATAAAAATAATAACATAGCAAAATTGAAATATAACTTAATTATCCATAAAAGTTGTGAAAAAGATTATGGTTTATTTTATTTAGTTTATTCCATTTATTTTTGTGCAATAAAAGAAAATCTGATCTAATTAGGAAATTAAGAATAAAGTGAAAAATATTATATTTACATATGATAAGGAAGAAATATTTGGTTTGCATATTAAAAGGTGGAGATATCTTTGTTTGCATATGTTTAAAAATATTAGTCCAAAATTGGGAGAAAGGAACAGTCCCGAGAAAACTTTGGGCTTTGGGGAAATTCTCCTTAAAATCAACAATGCTTTCGGCAAGTGGCTACCTCTGGATTTTGCATGTAAAATTTATCTGTCATCTGGAAATGGTCTGCATGACCCTCAGAAGGAGGAATAAAGCTTTAAGGGGAGAAAAGAGAACATTATTCAGACACATAACCAGGGCTCTGGAAGAGGGAGACAAAAAGGTAATACTGGGCATCTGCAACTGGAGAAATCTACCAAGTTATTTCCATTCCTTGTTTTTAAATCAGTTAAAATTTCAGTAAGAAATTGGAGAAATGAAATGCATCATTCTATGAAAATGATTACAAATATCTGAGAAATATCTTCCAATTTTATTTTGAATCTGGGTAAAAGCCTTCTTCTCATTTGTTGCATTATAGAGAGAATACCCAATCTCTTTCTTCCAGATTAGGGTTACATTCTGTTGCAAAAGCTGCAAATCATTAAACTGCTCTCAATTGTATCTGAAAACATATATAAATATATTTATACATATATATATATACACATGAATCTGTATTCCTGTGCATATATACATATATATATGTATGCATATAATCTTGCAAGAAAAACTTTTACTAGAAATTAATTCGAAATTCGTTTGAAATAAATTTAAATGCAGTGTAATACTGGGCGAAATATTTCTTTTGTGTTATGTAATTGTTTAACTGTAGGGGGGAGGGGAGGGATTTAATCCCCAACCCTTCCCATAGGAAGGGCACGGCTCTGTGGGGAGGCTCGCGCCCTCCACAGGCCGCGGCCTGTGGAGGGGGCGCGACCTCCTCACAGCCCGCGCCCTCCCCATGGGAGAGGCAAGGCCTCCCAGCACCCTTTGTGGTGCTCAACACCTGTATGAAATCCTGTATAATATTTTTATTCTGTGTGCACAGCCATAAAACGTGAGAAAAGTTATGAAAATTAGTATTTCTTTCTTTAAAGCATATATATATATTTATATATACATACATACACTCAGCTGTATATGTATATATACATATATATATTCATACATATATACATAAATGCAAGTTTGAACAGGAAAACCATCTTCAGAATGTGTCATGCTTTCTATCAAAAATACACAAACATCTCAGTAATTTTGAAGCTGGAAATGAGAAAAAGTACCTCTGAGAAAACATGTAAACTGAAAATATTCTTGATCACACTGTCTTATGCTTACATACAGATGTACATTCTTGAATAATGGTATACAATATAAAATTCAAATGCAAGTTTTTCTTTCAAACCTCTATTATTCCAAAAGAAATTGCCCTGTTTCTGTATATTACTAATAACCAGAAACCTGTAGTAAATTGAGAATTTCACTTTCAAATTAGCTTGAATTTGGAAAGAGTAGAAATATATACATAAATCAGTGAACACTGTTTCATACAAAAGAATTAATTAATTCCTCTAATTGTGTTCGTACACTGATAGTATCATGACGTACATGCAATTTTTACATTTTCAAGAGAGTAGCTTGGAGTGAAAACATAGTCCTTTACCAAATCAGAAAAGAATTACTTACAAAAGAGTAGATGCTATCTTAATATTGAACTTACAACTTTTTCTTTTTCTTTTCTTTTGTCCACTGTAATTCAAAAGATGTTTTGAAATTCTCATTTAGAATCAATAGAATGCATGAAACATGTATGGAAAATGCACAACTTTATGCTTTTGCACTTAATTATACTTTACTTTTGGTAACTTCCGGGACAGGATGCCGAAGGTGGATCCACAGAGACGGTAGTTTTACCTTTTCTGAAACTACCATTTGCTTATTTTATTTATGCTTGGCCAAGCACTTGTACCATTGAAATAGATGGATTGTTTAAAAGCCTAGAAATATATATGTATTTGAGTCTCTGCCACCTCCTGTTGCAAGAAATATGTTTTCTCATGTTAGAAATGCATATAGGCACCAGGCATGCATCGAGAGTTCCCTCCTGTTTTATTGTGTCAGGTTGCTAGGCTCCTTTATGCAGGGCCGGGGATTCCTTCGAGTTAGGAAGGAACCCGGGGAAGTCATGTACTTCGTGGTTGGGCGGAAAAGGCGCCTGAATCACACTCTTGGCCCCAGCTTGCAAGAAGACCGATGGTGTCACGCGGTTGGAGGTTCAGAGTTTTATTTGCCATTGATGTTCTTGTGTATTATTCTGGAATGGCTAGTAAAGCCCATTGTATATGTATATGTATTTGACATTCACTACTGAAACTTGAAATAGAAGTATTGCATGAAAGAGTCTAATGTAGCATTGATATGTAGAATTTCAGTTTTATGACGTAACATTGAAAAAGATGTATCTATTGGAATTATTGATCACTTCAGAGTTTGGATGAACATGTTTATATGAAAATTCGTGATATACTTTTACCATGTGCATAATCTTGAGAAATTACAATGTTATTATTTACATACATAAAATGCAATTTAATTCTCTTTTATTGAGCTCATTTTGGAAAGTTTTTATGAATGATATTACTTTCTTAAAAACCTTTTGTGAAACGGAACAAACAATTTAAGATGCTTTTTGTTTATAATTTTTCGAGCGCTACATGTCCTCTCTATGTCCTTGGAAAGCCAAGAAAAAAATCCATGCTAATGTCCTCCCATGGCCTCTCAGGTACAAGAAATGGATGATACAATCTAGTATTCCGACTTGTTCCCTTCTCCATCTGACATACTCTGCAACTTTGTAAAAAATTCTTCACATCCTATTGTAACTATGACTAGTAATAATTCTCACTAACAAGAGAAATGGTCTTATCTCGACCAAAATGTCCAGCCAATCCTCCACTATGCTTCTTCTTGATCATATTCTCTCTCATAGAACTCCTTGGAATGCACAATTGGCTTCTTCTAAACAACATCCCATCTTGGATTAATAAATCCAACCATCTTGTCCTATCCAAAGTAACAGGTTCCAAACAAGCCTTCCAAGCTTTTGCAAAGTCTTGATCTTTAGGATACAAAATTTTGAGTTCATTGAACCCAACAACCTCTATATTCATCTCTATCAATAAATTTTGCCTTCTACTTAAGGAATCTACAACTTTGTTTGACCTTCCACTCTTGTGATTCAAAAAAAAGTATTAACTCTATAAAAAATCAACCCATTTTAAGTGCCTTTGATTGAACTTTCCTTGACTATTGGGATACTGCAAAGCCTGGTGATTAGTATATATTGGCAACAAATAGCGTATCCATTTCTTCAAAGCCTGAACTATAGCATACAAATCCTGATCATAGACATAATATTTTTTCTTAGAATCATTTAACTTCTCACTAAAATAGGCAACAAGCTTACCTTCTTAACTCAAAAAAATTCCTACGGTAGTGCCACTAGCATCATAATCTACCTAAAAGACCTTATTGAAATATGGAAGTGCCAAAACAGGTTGCTCTGTAACTTTCTTCTTTAACATATCAAAACTTTTGGCTACTCCTGTAGTCCACTTAAAATCCTTTCTATCCCCTCCCATTGCTTCAGTTAGAGGTGCACAAATACTACTAAAATTCTTAATAAACTTTATGTAAAAAAATGCTAGACCATGAAATGATCTTACCTTTGTAACACTCCTTGGGGTAGGCCATTCAATGATAGATCTCACCTTCTCTAGATCCATTTTAAGACCTTCTGCTGAGACAAAAAATCCTAGATATACCAACTCCCTCTTCACAAAACTACATTTCTTCAAATTAATCAACAACTTCTCCTGCTTTAGCTTCTCAAAAACTCTTTGGATATGCATCAAATGTTCCTCCAATGTCTTACTGAAAATCAAAATATCATCCAAATTGTTGATGGTGTTTTCTGCACAACAACTCAGATAGAATGTAATATTCTATCTCTCTTGAAAGGTAAATCTCTATCAACAAGCCTCAAAAGATAACCCCAAGGTCTCTAATGTCAGGTCTTGACAATGCATAAACAACTCAATGATAAATGTGAAAATGCTGGTAATCACAAAGGGCCTTACAAATGAGCAATGCTGGAAGTATACTTTCATCAAATGTAACAATATGGTGATGCTTTCAATCCTAAAACTAACCCAGATATAAAGAAAGAGAAAAAGAAAAGGTTGAGAGAGATTCTAAACTAACTCCTAAGATCAATCACAACAATGATGAATGTTGCAAATGGACAGATCCCCAATAAAACCAATATCTATTTGATCAAGGACAAGCCCACAACTCCACATAAATGGTACAATCTTCTAAGGAAACATAATATTTTCAGACTATGAATATTCATTCACATACCCACTAATGGGCGCAATGTAAACAAGCATCCATAGTTGAACTTAGCACAAAATAAAGCCCAAACTAACTTTACACAACAACTTACAATCAACAAATTGCTAAAAGTATGGACCAGAGATCAATCAACATCATTAACATTTAAACATTATCATGAAAGAACTAAAAACTAACATCTAACATCTGAGAATCAAGAACAAGAAACAATAAATTATCAAAGTATAACACAAAGCTTGCCAAATCAACAATCCAATTGCATTAACTTCTCTAGAATTTACATAACAGTCCTCTTTCTCTCCTCTCCTACAACCAATGACTTGCAGAATCTAACTCCTAACTTAGCCAATTTTGGCTTTCTACAACTTCTAATAAGCTATTCTAACTCCTTACAAATGAGAAGGCACTGACCTTTGACAGAAAATTACATTTTGAATCAATGGCCAGGATTTGATTCATCCAATGGCTGCAATTGCACGTCTAGAAGCATCAAGCTGTTACATTTAATTTGGGAGCTCATGGTACATCATCATTCAATCAATTGCATTCAGTTACATTATGGCCCAATGACATCAATTTTGAGAAAATCCTCATTGGAGAATAAATACAGCTTCAATGTCTTTCCTTGTTTAAGGCACCTCTCCAATTGGTATACAATTGGTGGCACATATTCATAGGCAGGTGCACATTTAATATTCATTTGTAATCTTTTCCATATTTTCCTCTAGCACGAATCCATATGCAAGTCCCCTCTTAATTTATTTAATCCTGAAAAATAAATACAATCATTAGTAGCCCACATGTTAAAAAAAATCCCACCCATAAAATATCCAAATAAAACTTGAATAAAATTTTGGTCTTTGAAGAAAACTTTCCATTTTTTGAATTTTTTTTACTATCAAAATTTTCCATTTCAGAATTTTTCATTTTAGGGAACATTTTAAAATTTCAAATTTTTTTTCTATTTTTGGAAATTTTCATTTGGAAAAAATGCATTAGAAATTTTCCATTTTGGGAAAAAAAATCATTTTTGGAAAATTTTGGGATTTTTGAGGGGTCTTGGATTTTTCGAAAATGGAAATTCCAGAAAATCCAAGGTAGCTTGGACTTTTTGATGCTTAATCCTCATAGAAAATCCGAGGTAGCTTAGATTTCTCGAAATTTAAAAAATTGCCTTTTTTGGAAAATTTTCATTTTTGAAAAAAAACATTACATTTCGGGAAATTTTTTTCCATTTTGAAATTTTGGGATTTTGAAGGGGTCTTAGTTTTCAAAAATGGAAATTTCGGAAAATCCGAGGTAGCTTGGATTACCCAAAATCCAAGCTAGGTCAAAATCCCCTAAACTTCATAACTTTTTTTCTAGAATGAATTTTTGAAAAGTTCAAAAAGCAACCCGGTCTAATTTTTCGTCCTCTATCCATGGGTGCAAAAAATATTTTCATATAACATTGAGAATTTACTTCAAAATCTCCATATCCAAAATCCAAGATAGGTGAATTTCCCCTAGAGCCTCAAAATAATGCCTTCATCAAACCAAGTTTGGACTTCATCCCAAAATAACCTCCCAAGAAGAGCAAAACCAAATATTTGACCAAGCCAAGATGCAGAGATGCAAAAGAAAAAAGAAGAGGGTCCCCACCTCCGGTGGGGTGTGTGTGCAAAAATTGCACAACAAATGGTGACTCCTACTGGGAAAATGCTCCAGAGCATTTTGATGACGAACAAGAATCATGAACCCAGAATCTCTGGTTTTGATCTCTCTACCAGGCAAACAAATCAAAATGCAAGATCAAAGAATCAGAACCAAAGGTAGACTGAACCTTCCATAAATTGAAAATCTAAGTGTGTGCAAGTGAGTTCATTTCCCTCCTTTATTACTGCAGAAACCAAGCTCAGTCAAGTTAGGCTACGTAAAGATTCTAGCCCCAAAATTAACCTAGATAGAGCCTCGCTACTAGTCAAGCATCCATAGCCTCGACGAGGTTATCACTGCAATTCTCCCGAACATAGCTCTACTGCCAGTTAGGCATCCATAGCCCAGGTAGAGATATTCAGATACTCTTGATAAGTTGAATTCATTCTTTTGATTTTCAATATTTTCTTTTTCTTTTCTTTTCTGATATTCTTTTCTTTTCATTCATTCCTCATTTCAACTTGTGAACAATAAAGTTCACACTTAGGGCTGAGAACCATAGTGGCACTGAAGCAGAAATAGGATTTTTCACCTAACAAGACCTTACAAGGACCCTACTGCAACCTTAGGATTCTTAAGAGGTATGAAAAATATAAGATTTCAAAATACTTCAGGTTCAAATCAAGCCAATGGCCCATCCCCTTTAAATCAAACATTCAGACCGCTTGACACTAACAAAAGATCTCAACCATCCATTCAAGACACATGATTAAAGTCCATCAATGAAATACTTAGAATAGTTCTAGCTAATGAATAATTATTGTGCAAGAAAGACACTTCCCCAACCAAAAAATAGAGAAACCCAAGCCAAAGAAGCAAGGCAACAACCAAACCAAAACCCAAAGCAAACCTAAACTAACCAAAATGGAAGCAAACCAAAAGCCATCCAAACTAACCAAAGCAAACTAATCCTAAAACAATCTATCCTAAAGAAAACAAAAACATACTAAAGCAAAAGAAAAGTAGAGCAAGCTGCATTTATTAAATCAACATTATGTACAAAGAGACTCAAAGTGGCTCATGATCAGACAAGGCGAACTGAGTCCCACCCCCATATGGTTAATCAATGCACAAACAAGTAGTAGTGTAATGGTAACAATCCTCAAGAATGAAAATTTGTCTTTATACTCAGCAAAATAAATCTCCACATTATAGCATTCAAACTCAACCTCATAATCAAGAATAATCAATAACTGAGGTAACTCATTAGGACCATGATTAACCCATATGCAAGTTGTCTTCCCCAAACTCCCATAATCAAATTGATAAGCTTCAAAATTCATAGTAAGGAAAGAAACAACTTGGTGTGCTGCTTGTTGAGACTGAACGTTGTGTTTATCATCCCTCAATTGTAAACAACTGATATCTATGTTGTCAAGAGGTCTCTACTGATGGTGCAACATTCCTCACGTGTTCGAAATATGCAAAACAAAATTAAAGTTATCAATAAGCAGTCTAAGTTGAAATTCAGATTGAACAAACTCAGAATTAACATCATGGAACTTTTCACTTGTTTGTGTTTCTCCACGAGGTATTAGTGATGAGAATACAAAAGCTTTGTCATGCACAACGAATTCCTCAATAGGATGTTCATTAAGAAGCATCACAAACTGGCCTTTAAACATATTTTCACTTACAACAGTGTGATCAATCCCATCAATTATAACTATAATATTACTATTTTCAGCATCATTCATGTTTTCCTGCACATTAGTATGAACCACATTAGCTACCTCACCCTTAATACATAAAATCTATGAGTTTTCATTATGCAGTTCATCAATAGACCGAGGAAAAAAAAATTGATAAATGAGAAGACTCCCTAAATTCATCTTTTGTTGGCACTGGTTCAGATTCTTGATCATAACTATTAGGAATATTGACCACTCCATTAACTGCTTCCTCATGTTCTTCAAGACATTCATCAACTTGTTGAAATTTTTCCATTAGAGACTTGTTTGATGTATCTTTTTGTGTATCCCTTGTATGATGTAGCAGCTGCACTTGTTCTTCCACCTCTTTTATGGCTGCCTGGCACTAGAAGCATGCAAATTCATAATGCTATTCCTCATGTATCCTACACCAAGTTGGTAACAACTCCTCTAGGAAAACACTATAACTCAAGCTTGACCAATCTTTTATAATTCTGGCAACAAACTCTTCATATCTAGTATGTATTGGATCTTCATCCTGGATGGGAGGAGCTTGTATAGTGACTCCTTTCTCTTGCAGCTCATCCTCCACTGTATTTTCAAAAATCTGACTAAACTCTGTAGGAACATCCTCCTTGATCTTTCTAGGTAGTTCTTCACTTAAATGTTCCTCTGTTAACTTTGATGCCTCATATTTGTCTTCCTTACACTCAGTCCCTTCCAGAGCCACCTCAACATCAACTACAACATCATCTCTGGATTCAGATTTGTTGGCTTCTATGTAGTGCATTCCTTATCTGACTTTTCTTTCCACTCCAGGTATCTCCCAACTTTAATGATAGTGTCCACACATGAACAAGTGAACTCCAAATGGGCTGCATTATGAACTCTACACCATTTAGATGAGATGAAATCTTGCAAACCCTTACCACCACTAAGTTGTTCTTCAACTATCTGTGTAAATGCCTTAACTGCAATGTCAATAAACTCTAAATATGTGGAGGCTAGTGGTTCAGGAAGGTTTTGCATGAAAATACCCCTTTGCGAAACCATCTCAATTTTACCAAAAAAGGCTAAGCATTCAAACTCATTATGCCTAGTGGTATTATGAATTCTGCACTGGTCTGATAATTCATAGTGATGCAAACCCTTATTATTCTAGAGATCGAATATCTTATTTAGAGACTCGCAAAGTTGAGGAAAATCAATCTGAAGACCATTTCCATCATGAAAAACATAAGACTGTTTTTCCATCTTGACTCAGAATTTGTACTTTCAGATTTAGAGATCTATCATATCTCAAATTTTCAACATGAAGGCTCATTCAACTTCTAGCTATGTCACCTTCATTCAGCCCTCCTTCTAGTGCCAATCTGTTGATGGTGTTTTCTGCATAACAACAACTCAGACAGAATGTGATATTCTATCTCTCTTGAAAGGTAAATCTCTATTAGCAAGCCTCAAGAGATAACCCCAAGGTCTCTAATGTCAGGTCTTGAAAATGTATAAACAACTTAGCGATAAATGTGAAAATGATGGTAATCACAAGGGGCCTTACAAATGAGTAATGCTGGAAGTATACTTTCATCAGATGTAACAATATGGTGATGCTTTCAATCCTAAAACTAACCTAGATATAAAGAAAGAGAAAAAGAGAATGGTTGAGAGAGATTCTAAACTAACTCCTAAGATCAATCACAACAATGATGAATGTTGCAAATGGACAGATCCCCAATAAAACCAATC
>VDFB02268280.1:0-14157 GCA_007258455.2 Sequoia sempervirens | reverse complement strand
TAAAATAAAAATACTGCCCAAAAAATGCAAGAATTTTTTTTAATAATAAAAAAATTCTAACGACACGTACCTTCGATCTGGGAGGCCGTACGGCCTCTCGGGTAAAAAATTTTTGCCCTAGAAACAACTTTTGCCTAATATAGGCAAATTATATATCAAAAAAATCGGAAATGGCCACCCGAACGCAATGGAAGGCTTATTTTTTGTTCAAAGTGCTCTTGTAAAAAGTTGTTCACCAGATCTGAGCTCAAAACCCTTCTTTGCCAAAGTTGCAAATGGTGACGAAATTGAGTGAAACAAAAGCCAAATCTGACTTTTTCGAGCCTCCTGGACGCAATGGGACAGCCTAAAATACTGCCACTATAGCCAAAAGTGTTGCAATCACCAGATCTCACCAAAATGCAAGCATGCAATATAGGATACAAGAAACTCAAAAATCACAATAGAAATTGATGGAAACTCTCTAATAAAGAAATGGAAGGGGCTTGCCAGATTCAAAGCTCTGATACCATGTTGGAGTTAACAACCCAAGATCTTCAATCTGCAACACCAAAGAACCTCCACAAGAGATAGAGAGAAGCAACAATGGAAGATGCTATTCCACCAAACAAGGATTGCAAGATGATACAATATGATCAATGCAATACAATACAATGCTATGCAATACAAAATATGCTAGAGATGCCTTGCTTATAAAGGCAAGGATGAGAGATAGGATAAGACAAGATCAGACAAGTTTCTTAATCTTATCACATGAGACAACTAACTCATAACTACCTAGGAAAGTGGAAATTCTAGATAAGACAACTAATATCCTAAGTAAACTTAATATGTGAATTAAATCCTCTAAGTCCCTAGTAAAGGAATGAACTAGGTACAAGACTTATTCACACCAACACCAAAAGGTGGGAATTGGTCACATGTGCATGAGGTGACAAGTCAAATATTCTAGAAGCCTTGGAAAGATAAAATGTGAATTAAAAATTCACATGGGGAGGAGAGAGACCTAGGATGAATAAAAGTGAATTAAAAATTCACATAGGAAAGAGGGTCAATGCCAAGAAAGGCAAATGGAAAGATTGACTAAAAAGTGGTGCTAAAAGTGGCTAATGACTTTGATTAAAGTTGTGCAAACTTGATTATGATAATTAATGGAAGATTAGAGACAAGTGGCAAATGTAGGAGGATGTGACATTAATCCTTGATTAAGAGGATGCACACCCTAATTATGAATTAATTAAATTAATCCAAATTAGAGATGGATTATGGAGGATGTGACAAGGAGAGAGAAAAGAAGAATTTTAAATTGATTTTAATTCAAAAAGATTAGAATGACTAAATTAAATAAATTGGTGTATTTATTTAATTTAGAGAGGAGAAAGGTACCAATAAAGTGTTTAATTGTTAAATTAAATACTTTAAGAATCTTATGTGGGAAGTGTAATATTAATTAATGAATAAAGAGGTAAATTTGATCATATGGGAGTGATCAAATTTGGGTGTCTACAAATACATCAATAATTTACAGTGCTACACTCTAACTTAGTCCCATTTCAATGCACCCATCATGAAGTCTTTCTAGATGTCCTCTTCCCCACCTCCGTTGATATCAATATTCCCCGCTCACCTCCCAAGCACAAACCAAAACATTATCCAAGTCTGTCTTAATGCAAAAAAAAAAATCAAATCCACCATCTCCATCCCATACAAACCCCTCTTCATCAATCTTCTTCGTAGAAGAAGTGCATACTTCTATTGTGCCTATCACTACTCCTATTCCTAAGAGTAGCTATGATAGTTCTCTTGTCATTTTTCTAATAGTGACTCACCAGCTTCACCTCAAAAGGAGAATATATTTGAGTCCATCGGAGACATTCCATTTTGTCTACGATTTTCACAAAATTGTTGACACTCACCTTAGAGGATGTCCAAGACGATGTTGTGCTTGCAGCTAGTTCCTTGGCTCTTGTTGCAAGCAAAACACCTAGTACCGCTCTAACATTACTTCCTTTACATGCCCGACCTCCCTCTCCCTATGAACAAGAGTGGGAGATCGATAATCTATTAGGGTGAATACTTTAAAGTACTCTACTTATCTTTAGATTTTAGATGCTTTGAATGTATATTTTTTGTGTGCTTCCCTCGTACTTGCTTGTATATGTTTGTTAGTCTTATCTAGAGGATCCATGATACCCTTGTAGGTACATGGATACAAGAGAGATTAAGCATTGTAAATTCTTCTATTTGTACCATCATTCTTTTATTTGTTGTATATTGATTTTCTTGATTTTGGAGATGATGCAAAGTGTTGAGACATTTAGGTATCTTCCACGACCCAAAATTTTAGCTTTTCTTTGTTTTCATGTGCACATTATTCCTTTCTACCTTTTTTACATTGTATCTAGGGAATGATGCCAATTCATGTATCATATTTATACATTACTATTATAGAATTATACTGACCTCAAGTCTTTGGATCCCTTCGTGTTTTGCATATGCACTCATGTTGTAGTTTCAATGTGGCATCCCTCTTCGAGTATGATATCATCTCATGAGCACATGTTATGTGTTTCATGCTACAACATCTTGCTTGATATTGTTCTTGCTAGCATCCTCATGTCTTATTTTCTCTCTCCTTAAAATAAATTGAGTCAAGCAATTATTTTAAGGGGAGCTACCACAGTGAATAAGCATATTTTCATTTAAAATAAAAAATATTATATTTTCCATGGTTGTTATGTAACACAATTTGCAACAACCATGATTCAATCAAAATCATTGTATGATCTCTAGCATAACACAACTTGTTTCCCATACTTATCAATTATCAAAAAAATCATTTATCAAAATCCTTTGTATCATGTTTTTCCTATGTGCTTGTTTAAATCCTTCTCATATTATTTTTTCCTAACATTTGTGTCTACAACTAACATGTTTTTGTTGAAAATTTTCTACATAATGTGCTTGTTTGTACAAGATATTTTTATTATTTTGCCAGTCTTTTCCCTAGGGGCACATCCATATGGATTGAAGACTATGCATCCTCTACAATATCCTTTGGTAATCTTTAATGTTACATCATTGTCTTTTTTATTTTAGCATGCATATTTAGTAAAATGCATATGCTTGCTAAAGTGGGGGCAAAATATAGTGTTGAAAATTTCATGCCCCTTCAATTTCACATTGTATAACACCTCCTCTTTAGGATGAAAAAGAAAATACTTTAATTATAGCATGATATCAAAACATTCATTTATTAGCAAAATTAGCCTATTGTTTGTTCTTTGGGTTTGATTTTTCCAAACGTAAGCGCTACATGTAGATGTTTACATGACGTGCTATCATCCCATGAAAATCCATAATTCAAACAATTGTTAAAGCATTACTTTCCTAGGACTCTTGCACTATAACGCTCCCTATTGGCAATCACGACTAACAAATGCACCTAAAACTTTCCATTTTTTAAAAAAGACTTCTCTTTGGCAAAGAGAGAAGGAGATTAATATTGATTCTTTCACATTTTTACTTTCGTTCTACAACTCTTGAAACTCTTGGAAAAATTTAGAAAATACAACACCCTTTTAGCTATTGCATTTTATCTTTTTCATGGTGGTACTATGAAAGGCATTTTAGTGACAACTTTGGAATCCTTTTGGGATTTTATGGTAGCTTCCAAGTGGATCTTTTCTTAAATTGATTGTCTCTTTCTCATTGTAGGTAATCTTAAAGATTTTAAATGCCATTTATATCATCACACAATAGTTAATTTGTTCTCTTTTATTTGGCATTGCATTTTGTTCAAATGAATGTAGTATCATTTGTTGTTATCATTTTCTTTTATCAAAATCCTATATGGTTGTCCATGGAGGTCAAAAGACCATAAGCAAGGGTTTGATTGAGGCAAGACCCTAAAACAATCACCCAACATTTTGTTCTTGCTTGTGTGAAGGTTCATCAAAAAATTCGACTATAATCAAAGTTTGCTATATTTTGGAACTTTTACTTATTCAATCGTACAGGACGGCAATGCGTCACGAGGGCGTCCACACGTGGCATTGGTGTCCAAGGCTAAGGCTTCATATAAGCCGCAAAATCATCTTTATAATTTGTACATTCTATTTTTGTTGTCATTAAATTGTGATTTTTTTTACAAAAAGCATATATTTTCACCGTAGCTTATAATTGAAAATTTTATTGAAATTGTATTAATTAGTTTCATTTTCAGTTATATAATCTTAAAAAAAAAATGAGATAAATCAAAGTGCCAAGAAAACATCTGATTCATCCAAATGTAATAGTAGATTTGGTTCTCATAGAAAATAGAGTTATGTTGCAAGGATCAAATTTACTCCATTACAATCTCATTATCATGCTTGTTTTTTTTTTAAATTTAAAAAAAAAAATTGTTTAAGGCTACATTGTAAGTGCTCTTTCGAACTAGACTAATTTGTTCAAGCTAGTAGCAAGTTTATTGCTCAAGAGGAGGGCTTTGCGAAGCCAGTATAGTTAAATTCATAAGTAGTGAATAGTGAAACGGAATCTCTACTTTTACAGATCACATTGGAGAGTAAAACCACTAGCACAAATTTATTGCAATACTCAACAAGTGTAAGCCAATGATTCTTTGTCTTTTTTATCGTTACATACAACTGCAGATGTGCATGGATATTTACTAAAGTAAGCTACTATTCTAGTGACGTTATTCATGCTGCCAAATGTTAAGAAGCTGATGCAAGGTGAAGAGCAAGGGGATTACCTCAACCAATAACTAAAAGATAATGCTCATTTATTTGTTGATTCCTATCAATAGGAGACAATATCGGATAGAGGTCAAAATAATTGCTATGTCTCACCATTTTGGAGAACCAGAAGTCCACATATTATCCTTTTGAGAAGAGGGAGTTGGCTGAGCAGGATTCCATCCTAAGATGTTACTTGTCAACATCTGAACATTTCTATTTCTTGATATCTTGAAAATCGGCCAGTGATTAACAACCCCTAGTAATTAATTTCAAGAACGTGCAACTGTGTTAACTTCAATAAAACCAAATAAGAGTTGTCTTGTCCTTCAAAATTTGTGAGCACTCTTTCATTTCCCTTCAATTTCTTCTTATTCCTTTTTATCACGAAGTCCAAGTTCCTCATTATAAGAAATCGGTCAGAAGTTATCCATAATACAATATTGTAAACATGAATTTTATATTTGAGATCAGTTATCATCGAACAAACGAATGTCTTTTAATGATTTCTACCGAAACATCCAACCATCTCATCCACCTCAAAGGGCCATGCTCACGTTTGTAGAATGTTAAGGTCTTGAAATCTTCCTTTGAAATTAAATTTCAAATTCAGACTTTGCAGATGTTCAAAATTGAGGTTCATTTGGAGAAATAAGTACTTCAAACTGTTTAGACCATGCAAATTATTTTCATTTTTATCTTATTTTGCATTTAACTTTTCTACCAATGAAACACTCATTGACATTATATTTATGATATAAACATACAACTTACAAGGCAAAGAAAAGGCATTTTATCATTCCATTCAAGCATTTCTCAACCATTCAACAAGAAATTAATTTAAGAGTATGGGCGAAGAAACCAAGGGTTTTCTGAAGCAAAGAAAACATTTTTCTGCTAATGTCATTTATATATTTATATTTGCTCGTCTGTTATGTCCAAGAGACCCAGCAATTAATTAACACAAATTGGCTTTAAAAGCAAGATCAAGTCCAATTTTCTTTATTTCAAAGAGAACAATTCTTCATCTTTGCAAGAGGAATACCATTCACTAAAAGATTCTACCAAACGGCATGAATGGCTTTCCATTTGTTCTATAGAAAAAAATTTAGAAGAAAAACAAATAGTTTTTATCAACTCTCGAGCTTTCCGCATAAAATCAAACTAAAGCAGAATCTTCTAATTTTATGATAAAATTGCCACATACTAAGTCCAAGAGACAAGTTTCCAATGTGTGTTTATATTGGGGAAAACCCCCAAGAATGTTGCTTGAGCAACTATTTACATTGTCTGTTGTAGTGAATCACCTTTAAAATCCATTTAGAAGCTAGAACAATGTCTTTGAGTTGAAAATTCTTCAAGCAAAGCCCGCCCCTATGTCTAGTACAAAAATATTACATTCCAAATAGTAGCATGCCTTAACTTGTGAGGAATGTCATCAAAAATGTAAAACCGTTACCATCATATCCTTTTGATAAAGCTAGCTGACATTAAAAAGCATTATTAAGAGATACGTATAGAAGAGTGAAATAAATAGCTGGCTGAAGTTTGAAAACATTAAGAAAAGTCTGAAACAAATTCTTCGACAGATGTTGGACATCCCAACAATAAGACGAATATTATTGACATTTGTTTTGCTTCATTTCAATTCTATTAAAAACTAAAATGGCAATCTCTGTCCACCAAATAAAAAATTAAATTCAAATGAAAAAACAGACACAAGTGCCAAGAAGACGAACTAATGTTTTGTAAAATACACGTACACAGTTGCGTGAAACTAGTATGGTACCCAATGGTCAAGAAGGCCCCAGTTCAGCCGATAAATACTTGGTCCAGTTTGCTTTTCTGCTGGGATCACAGGCGCATAAGAGAAGAGCATGAAGTGGATCCTAGGGTATGAAACTAGATTTGTCTAAAACCCTGTACATCCGCATTTCAAGCTCCGTCAAGTGGTCAATGAAGAAATGACCTGCAATTTTAACCAAATTAAACCTCAATCTTAAAATAAATCTAGGGTTTTTTAGGGTTTCAAAGCGGCCTAGGGTTATTTATTACCTGTGAAGCAATGTCCAAATTTGTGTACTCAACATCTATTGAACAGCGGCAGATGTCATAGATGGCTTCATTGTCCAAAAGCACAGCCAAGTCCGTGTGCTCCAAAAGTGTTTAAAGCACTGTTGTAGGGCTCAACCACGGACTTGAGACCTGTAGATAAGGATAAATGGTGAAGCCTAGCTTGGAAGTTTTTGCCACGGTCCATAGAAAGGTGCTCCAAAAAAGTAGACCTAGTCTAGATCTAGTCCGTCAACCCACTACATTGAAAACCAAAAACCCTGGAGATCTCTGCAATTATTTGCAAGATTCCTGATACGGTCCAAGGGCAGTTCCACTATTTCTTTGCTAACTGCAACAGTCCTTTAGATATCTGAAAACAAAATGGCTTACGATCTAACAAGCAATTTCAAAACTAGACATAATCTGACGCTCAAAAATCTGAATTTTAATAATTACAATTTACAACGATTGTGAAGATTCCATAACAAATTTATTTTATCCAAACACACAAAAATAACATGCACATAAACATCAGTTCCCTCGTGAAAAATAAATAAATTCAAAATAAAAATTAAAAAAACATATTGAACAAGCAAAGCATTTGGCAGAATACTCCATGCACCGGATTTACAAAGCACAAGTAATATCAATGCAAGATCATATGCATGTGCTGCAATCTCTTCATACTTAGATGCTCCTGTGGAGAAGCTATTTATTCAACAATTAAGGAGGTTCCTCAGATGCAATCTCTTCATGCTCAGATGTTCCTTGATGAAAAATAAATAAATTGAAAAATAGATCTTGAAGAAGCAAAGGCTTTGGCATAATACTCCAAGCACCGGCTTTACAAAGCACAAGTAATATCAATGCCAGATTATGCAAGTGCTGCGATCTCTTCCTACTCAGATACTCCTGTGGAGAAACCATTTATTCAACAATTACAGTCTATTTCTTGCCCTGTGCTCCACCCAGATAAACAAAAAGTAGGCCAACAGAACTTTAGCAGACAGGAGGTAATTTGTCATTGCACACCTAGACAAACTGTGTGATTGTCAACCTGTTCACAGCCAAGATGAAGAATATCACAACACCACGTTTTGTCCCACATACATGTTTCATATAGACCAGTCTCTTTGTGTCTGCAGAGAAACAAATCATTGTAGATCTATCATTATCAAAGCATTTAATGCAAGATTATCTTGTCTGAAGCAAAGAACATGAGATATCACATTTTCATTGCTTCCAAAAATTTAATATCCACTACATTGATCAATTTTTCACGTTAACAGGACCACTTTGACAGTATAAGTAATTTTCACATTCATTTACCCTGCCACCTCGTAAGACAAAAGGACTATGAGGATGGCAATAATAGTTTTCAATGTCATTTCAAATAGGTATGATATGGTCGAAAATCAAAACTTTATAAGGTTTATATTTGAGAAAAAAATATCATATGATCAGTCTTTTAAAATAATGAACTGAAACTAAATGAAAAATAGAGCCAACACATAATATAAAATCATCATTTCATTCAGCATAGGCCAATAAGATAATGAAAAATAATTAATATTGCTATTTTGAAAATATTAATATTAATATATATTTATATAACTTTAGGGAAAAAATAAAATCATTCGATTGGCTTGTTGACTTATAAAGCTAAAATATCATTACACAATCTAAGATTTCTGCACGGGAAAAAATTTGACTACTCATTCTGAGTTCCCAAAGAAATAACTTTTGGGGAACTTTTTGACATCCGAAAACTGTTCTCTGAGAACTTGAATATTGTGCCACATTAATATTTCTGGGAATGTCCACAGTATCATTTAATGAGCTACATCAACATTCTCGTGCCTTTCACGAACTCTAGTCCTGCAGTCATTTTCGTACAATTCAATTTTGTAGTTTCTTTTCATCAAGAACCTGAATGCATTGCGAAAGAACAACAACTGCCTCTTCCAGCTCTTCTTCTGAAATAATAAGTGGTGGAGCAAGCCTAACAACATTCCCTTTACCAGCAGTAAGTATTAAGAGGCCAGCCTGCCGAGCAGCATCAGCCAAAGGTGAAGCTGAAACATCAAGCTCAATACCCACAAGAAGGCCTGAGCCACGAATTTCTTTCACATGAACATTGGCCCCCAGTTTTTCAGTTAGCGAGTCTTTTAAATACTGCCCTTTTCTAGCCACACTATCCAGGAACTCGGTTTCTTGAATTCTATCCAGAACTGCAAGAGCAGCATGGCAAACAAGAGGCCCACCAGCAAAAGTACTTCCATGATCCCCAGGACCTATAGCTGCAGCCACTTTTTCTCTTACTAAAACAGCACCAATGGGCAAGCCTCCAGCCAGTGGCTTTGCCAAAGTCATTATGTCTGGTTGCACATCATATGCTTGATATGCCCAAAGCTTTCCTGTTCGACCCAGCCCACATTGTACCTGAAATATTTATCTGTTAGATTAAACCTTCTCTTCCAAAAAATATAGCAAAAGCATCATAGGATATCTTACCAAAATTATCAGAAAATATACATTGCATAATCTTCCAGCAGTAGGCTTGTTGGCTACATTAGTTAAGTCTAATACCTGTGTCCAGGCCTGGTTTGGTGGCAAAGACAGCCATATTCACTAAAGACCGGGGTTCAAGCCGTGCCAAATTTTAGGTCCCTAACTTTTAGGTGGAATAGTGGTTATAAATGGTCAAAATGGGTGTAAAACCCTACTAATTTTTTGACCATGAAAATTGCTGGCCAACCATGGCAACACATGCCGAATGAAGATCTAAACTTGGCTGGTGCTCTGGTTGACTCTCCATTTAATAATTGAGCTCCACAAATGATTGTCAGCAGTTGATGCTCAAGACTGATCTCACAGGGTAAGTTGGTTAAGGTTTTTGTCTCTAAAAAAGACAAAAGTCTATGAAAGCTAAATTTGACTCACATATGATGAACAAGTACCAACGTGTCAATGAAAAGAAGATTGGAAGTAAGATTGGGAGTAAAATTAGTATGAATGTTAATCATAAGGATGAAGAACACAAATTAGCAAGAATGCTAATCATGAGAATAATGGAATAAAAAAACTAAAAGAATTAGAGCTATAATATAAAATATCCCAAAAGAAGCCACATTACTCGCAGTATACATCAGTGCCAGCTACAATGATAATGACTCAGAAAGGATATTGAAACTGAAAATTGCATCTCCTCAATCCCAGGGTTTGATAACTAGTTCTACACAAGGAAACATGATATTCAGTCAGGTATGTTATTGTCAGAAGGCGTGCTATCTCATCAAAAAAATACAGCTTGTTTATGTATGACAAGGACGGGACCTTGAAATAAGCATTCTAACAAAACACACCCTGCATTAAAGGGTCATCAAAGCAAAAAAAGGAATGGAATAAAAGATTTGTGCATAAATGAAAAACAAACCACCATAAAAATCAAATCTGAAGGCAAAAAAAAGCAACTAATTTGTATGTGCAGATGTGTACCAAATCCGCAAATTTGATAATCTAGAAATATATGCCAGTCATTTCAACTTGTAACAGGATAACAAGATCCAACCACTGAAAGAAAGGCTAGTCAAGGAGACTAAATTGATAAAGAATATATCATGCCACTCAGGCATCCATGCTCCATATGGCATAATGTCCGTAGTTACAAAAATCATGATGAACCATCACCATCTACATAGAATATAATGAATCCCATGGCTTTTTCTTCAGTGAGGTATTTCCAGAAGTGAAGCATTGAACAAATATCCAAGGCAATGGGTATTATTGCTATTCTGACACTGACATTGGAACTTGTGAATTTAGATGGTCAAAACTAAATGATACAGAGGTTTGGCATGTCAACCAAAAGGTTTTCCATCTGCTTATTTGACTTTGTATTGTAAATTTTATTTCTATACTTCCTCAATTCCTCCAGGTTAAAAGTAGAAACTTATCTTTAGAACATCACTTGCTTTATTCCCAAGATGATATAACGTTTTAAACTCTATCCAAATCATGAAAAGTTTAAGTTATTAATAGACATTCAATTCCAGGTGATATTTCTAAGACTCGGGCTTAAAATGTTCAAGTGAAAATCATAAAATGATGAGCAAAACTTTTAGCTCACATGTATGAAACTAAAAATACAAACAGCCAATGCATGTATTAAACTACACTAACCTACAAACCCAGTTACAGGATGCATGCAAAGAAGCAGATACACAGCCAACTTATCAGCTAATCATTAAGTAGAGATACATGGAAATAGAGTTAATTTGCTAGCATTAGAAGGATACATCTCCAAAACAAATTTCACTTCATTTACCTCATCAAAAACAAGTAAGGCACCTGCATCATCACAGAGGGTGCGCAATCCTTTCAGAAATTCATTTGTAGCACTGTGTATGCCTCCCTCTCCCTGAACAGGTTCAACAAAAATGGCAGCTGTATTACCAAGCTCAATTATCCTTTTTGTTGCTTCCAAATTTCCAAAATCCACAAATGTCACTCCAGGCATGACAGGTTCAAAAGGAGTTCTGTACTTCTCTTTGCTGGTCATAGCAAGGGCTCCCATTGTTCTTCCATGAAAGCTATTTGTGAAAGAAATAAATCCTGTAGCATGTTGTTCTTTATGATGATTTGAAGCCTCTTGGTATTTCCTTGCAAATTTGATCGCCGCTTCATTAGCTTCGGTACCAGAGTTTGCAAAGAAAACCCTGTCAGCAAATGATGATTCAACAAGACGCTTTGCAAGCTTCACCTGGTACAAACAATACAAAGACAAGATGATTCAAAATAGCAACAAATTGAAATAAAGATTGAGATTCTTACACTGTCATTCTTTCAAGCGTACATTTTAAGTGCATCAATACAATTGAATGGCTTTCAATGTTAAATACCATTTCCAGACAATATCTTAAATGTTAGAACTATTAGTGCATTTTGAATCTGGTTATATTTCAAGGAATTGAACAACTACACACAAATTTCCATTGAGAGACAATGTAGTAACTTTGCATTTGAACAAATGCTCTTCAATTGGCTTCACTGCGAGAGTTTGCAAAATGCCTGTGCCTGAAAAGAATGATGCAAGGAAGATCACAAACTTGAATTGGAGTACAAGCAATCAACCAATGCACAGGCAAGATGCTCTAAAATCACAGGAATAGAGATACAAGCTGATAAATAAATATTACGACTTCTATATTGTGTTTTATTTTCTAAACATAGCATTTAAAGTCATCACTAATGATTGTATAGACTGCATTGGTAATACCATTGGCCAAATATGTTGATGATTATTGGATCTAACAATTCATAACAACTAGGACTAAAATAGAGTCACTGACATACCGATGCATGAATTTTGACATCTCAAACTCAAGATTCCTAATGAAGGTCATTCGATAGAGCTTTGAGCAGAACATAAAGCTTAAAAGGAGGAATCCAACTTCTAATTGATACTTGAAGTACATTTCAGGACACAGCCAAGATAACAAACTGAATCAGGCATATAAATTCAACATGTTTAGTGTCCAAGTCTGCAAACAGCATGCCAAATCCAACACTTAATGTCCATTTCTGCATGTAGAATACAAGTTACAAAAGATTTTATGTATATGTATGTATACAAAATAAAATAAAGAGAACATATACATGCAGTATCAACAGTCTCACATTTAATTGATGAATATTTATATTTCTTTGATGTCTATTAAGCTTTTTATCTTTAAAAAATAACAAAAAAACCCTAATTAAAATAAAGAATATTTATGTCTTTTTTACCATCTCTCCCACTGCATTTGTGTTGAGTCTTGCCAACTCTTAAGTGACTGATTTCCTCAAGACAGATACATGACATGTGATTATGGTCGCAACTCCCAACTACAAAACATACTTAGCAACTATGAGTTTTCACTCAAAGAATTAGCTGCTCATAGCTTTAAAAGTTCCTAATAAATATCTAGACCAATGATATGTGATACTCAATCCAGAGAATAGTTAAAAAAATCTGATAAATTTCAGTCCACTTAAGTTTTTCAATATATTTTTATAGTGTGAACATATAAGTAATTTGCGCATTTATCCAATTCCAGTACTGGTTGATTTCTAACCAATGTCAGAAATGTGACTTCTCAATATCAAAATATGAAAGAAGTAAAATGCAAGAACAAGGTAGTCAAACAAAAATCCAATGTGTTGAGTTCAAGTGGTCAATCATAAGGACTTTTTTAGCTAAGGTTTGTACTCAAGTCCCCAGGAGACACAAGTTGCATTCTCATAGGTACAAATGTTGAATGTTTAATCCGGAAAACTATCAGATCCAATTTTGGGGGTGGCATAAGTTCTGAGAGAATTTGATGCAAGAGATATTCCTTAGTCATGGGATCTAAAGCTGAAGGACACCCCTTAAGGAAAATTTAAAAACCAAAATAATAGATAATCAGAAAAGAAACATGTGCTGTTATTGCAATCTCTGAAAAATGAACCCCCCAAAAAAGGTATTTTCAGGTTATAACCATAAATACATAGCCTCATTTGTGACCATTGTTGATATAAAGGCAAATGTTGGCAGTGTTTCTGCACAAGTTAAAACCAATACTAACACTACATCAACAACTGATTACAGTCCTATAAACAAAAATTTTATGTAGAGGATAAGACTTCCCATGAGACAACTAAAATAAATCAAAATTAAAATGAAGACGAACGCTTGGATCAAATATTTGTTGCAGAAAGATATATTATCGAATCTTTTCTAGATGAACTACGTTGAAGATTTTCAATCTTTTGTCCTAAGTTTAGACTGAGCTACCTCAATCGTCTTCATAAAAACAAAGTTGCTCAGTCAAAACTTTGGAGCAAAACTTAAATAGAATCTACTAGTTTCATCCAGAAAGGATTCAGAAAAACTAAAATTATCAAAGAAAACAAAAAATAGGCCATTTACAATCTCCATACCTGTGGTATTGTATGAAACATATTGCTAACATGAGTCAGCGTAGCTGCTTGTTCCATAACCGCTTGCACCCACGCCGGATCGCCATGGCCGAGGGCATTCACCGCAATGCCAGCAGTCAAATCCAAATACTCTTTCCCGTCCATATCATACAGTTTGCAGCCTTGCCCCCTCACGAAAACAACAGGAGACCTCGCATAAGTTCCAACGAAGTACTTTCTTTCAGCCTCTATAACACTCCTGCTCCCTCCATCAAATCCTAACCCTACATTCATCTCATTTTTCAAAGAAGAAGCCTCCTCCTTTGCGGAATCTGTGACAAGGGAAGAAGACACCCGCAATCTACCAGCAATCCTTCTACCGAGGCCTGCAGAAGCCAACTCCTTGCTAGGGTTTTTGAAC
>VDFB02268279.1:0-19687 GCA_007258455.2 Sequoia sempervirens | reverse complement strand
ATTTGTGTTGAGTCTTGCCAACTCTTAAGTGACTGATTTCCTCAAGACAGATACATGACATGTGATTATGGTCGCAACTCCCAACTACAAAACATACTTAGCAACTATGAGTTTTCACTCAAAGAATTAGCTGCTCATAGCTTTAAAAGTTCCTAATAAATATCTAGACCAATGATATGTGATACTCAATCCAGAGAATAGTTAAAAAAATCTGATAAATTTCAGTCCACTTAAGTTTTTCAATATATTTTTATAGTGTGAACATATAAGTAATTTGCGCATTTATCCAATTCCAGTACTGGTTGATTTCTAACCAATGTCAGAAATGTGACTTCTCAATATCAAAATATGAAAGAAGTAAAATGCAAGAACAAGGTAGTCAAACAAAAATCCAATGTGTTGAGTTCAAGTGGTCAATCATAAGGACTTTTTTAGCTAAGGTTTGTACTCAAGTCCCCAGGAGACACAAGTTGCATTCTCATAGGTACAAATGTTGAATGTTTAATCCGGAAAACTATCAGATCCAATTTTGGGGGTGGCATAAGTTCTGAGAGAATTTGATGCAAGAGATATTCCTTAGTCATGGGATCTAAAGCTGAAGGACACCCCTTAAGGAAAATTTAAAAACCAAAATAATAGATAATCAGAAAAGAAACATGTGCTGTTATTGCAATCTCTGAAAAATGAACCCCCCAAAAAAGGTATTTTCAGGTTATAACCATAAATACATAGCCTCATTTGTGACCATTGTTGATATAAAGGCAAATGTTGGCAGTGTTTCTGCACAAGTTAAAACCAATACTAACACTACATCAACAACTGATTACAGTCCTATAAACAAAAATTTTATGTAGAGGATAAGACTTCCCATGAGACAACTAAAATAAATCAAAATTAAAATGAAGACGAACGCTTGGATCAAATATTTGTTGCAGAAAGATATATTATCGAATCTTTTCTAGATGAACTACGTTGAAGATTTTCAATCTTTTGTCCTAAGTTTAGACTGAGCTACCTCAATCGTCTTCATAAAAACAAAGTTGCTCAGTCAAAACTTTGGAGCAAAACTTAAATAGAATCTACTAGTTTCATCCAGAAAGGATTCAGAAAAACTAAAATTATCAAAGAAAACAAAAAATAGGCCATTTACAATCTCCATACCTGTGGTATTGTATGAAACATATTGCTAACATGAGTCAGCGTAGCTGCTTGTTCCATAACCGCTTGCACCCACGCCGGATCGCCATGGCCGAGGGCATTCACCGCAATGCCAGCAGTCAAATCCAAATACTCTTTCCCGTCCATATCATACAGTTTGCAGCCTTGCCCCCTCACGAAAACAACAGGAGACCTCGCATAAGTTCCAACGAAGTACTTTCTTTCAGCCTCTATAACACTCCTGCTCCCTCCATCAAATCCTAACCCCACATTCATCTCATTTTTCAAAGAAGAAGTCTCCTCCTTTGCGGAATCTGTGACAAGGGAAGAAGACACGCGCAATCTACCAGCAATCCTTCTACCGAGGCCTGCAGAAGCCAACTCCTTGCTAGGGTTTTTGAACTTTGAAACCCTAAAATTGCACGAAAAGCCTAAGCCCGGCGAAAATCTCTGGCCACGGGATTCAAACTGAGGGCTGGAAAATGCATGCCCTGAAGCGTTTGTAGCACTATGGAAAACCAAAGAAAGCATTTTGCTTTGGGCTACAAAAAATGGCTTTCTGTGTTATCGAAAATCTCCGCCAGCATTAAAGATGAAAGGGAGCATTAAAGGAAAAGAAGAGTTTTCTTATGAAAATTCATTTAACTTCGTTGACGGTAATTTTCACTTCTAAAACCCCGTCTTTTGGATTGAATATCTGTAAAACGACACGTTTCTCTCAGTCTTCAGAATCGAACCGTAAACCTTCGTTCTTTCAAACGTTTGCTGACAATCACTCGATGAATATTCCACCGTATGGAATGATCGTAGAGCTTTCTTTGGATCTGATTTTAGGCAGGAAGATTTTCCGTCGGATTCTTTTTCGAATTTTGTGTCACCCAATTCCGAAGTACATTGGTGAGTTACGAGTCTGTAGAGAATGGATGTGGACATCTCTTACCTTTACCCGTACAGTGCACACATACATTTATTTATTTATCTTTTTTAATTTAATTTTTATTTTTAACCACTTCAAGTCGTTGTAGACATATGATTTCCATAGTCGTTTTAATAGTATTTTATTTGGGAGTATGGATGTAATTTGTATTAATAATTCATTTATTTTGGTTTAATTATATATTTTTCAGAACCTCATTTTTTTTTAGAGGTTATATATATATAATCTCTTATTAATAATCTTTTGAAATAATCTTACCTCATTTTTTAGAGGTATATATATATTTATTCAAGTATGAGTCTTACCTCATTTCTTATTAATTCCACTTCTAAGAAATTTGAACCTTTATGTGAATTTTGTAATCAAGGAATATACCATTACCCTCATCAATTATGCTCTAAGTAATTGAACTATAAACTTTTTGTTTATTTTAATTTTCAAATAGGTGATGTTTTCACCTATGTCGAATTATATGATTTTTTAATCAAAATTTGATCAAATAATTTTTGACTCAATGTTTATTTATTTATTTTATTTTATTATGTCAATAGACATTTCGTAAGTGGGAAAGTCATTTGAAAGTAATTTACACTCTAAATTAATGATTGATATTTTGTGGTAGATGTTGCAAGATCATAAACTAAATTATGATTTGTGGTGTCCTTGGTTTTTGATGGTGGAAGATCCTTGATAGGGCACTATTTACCTTTTCCTTTGATGGTGGGAGATCATTTCAATAGGGAAGAGGGACCAATGGTGATGTAAGTTCAATTGTTATCATAAGAATTAATGATGTGGCACTTTTTCTTTGATGAGGTAAAGGTGGGAACTAACATGGGTCCCCATTATTTGAAACAATTACAACTAAATTTTTTTGGAAATATAACTTATTTTAATTTATATGTTTCAACTATACATTGACATGCAAGGTGCATTTTTTTAGAACCAATCAATGTACTATTTAAAATGTTAAATAAATAGAATATACTCTTTCAAATTGGAGGAAAGTGAGTTATGTTTGATGAAACACTTGTCAAAATTGTGAATGACATAAATTGGACTCCTCATTATGTACAAGTTTGAAATGGCATATGTCCATTTTAAGTATACATATGTCAAAGTTTCATATTCATTGTGATAAATACAACTTGACTCTTGAGAGTAAAAAAAATTTATATAACAAGTTATAAACCTTTTATAATAATATTAAATATCAACCATATAATCAAAGGGAAGGAATTTGTTATAAATATCAATATCAACATAGTTTTTGATAAGATAAGCAACATTTATAGGGTGTTGTACCCTCTACACAGAGAGCCCAGAGGGCCAAAGAAACATAGTTCAAGCCAACTGAACTAGAGAGAAATAAACAAAGACAGTTTACTGACAGTTGTAGAACAACAGAAAAAGCTTAGACAACCCCAAAACCAGAGGGGACCAATCTGACACCCAAAACCCATGGCCACGAAGAAGCAACGGATTTGGAGAGACCCTTTTTCTTCCTTAACACAACTGACCAAAAAGGCTCATAATCAAAATCCACCAAGCGAGGCGAGGGGAGTGGATCTGCAACAGCCACCTCGGGCGAGGAGATATCTCACAGCGAGGGAGCCAGTAAAACAAAAGTGGAGGTAGGAGCAATCATAGGACCAGCAGAATCAGGCGACAAGCAATAGGCAGGAACCAACGGCACAGCGACAATAGAAGGTTCTATAGAGGGGCAGGTCGGAAGAGGAGCTTGGAAAGGCTCCGACTCCAAAGGAGCAATAAGGGGAGGGTCGCCCTCCTCAGAGGAATCGTCCGAAGAAGGGGAACCAACCATGAGATGGTTTGGAAGAGCATTCTTCCACCAAGTGGCAGCACCCATGTGGCGAGCAAGAGGGCTGCTAGAGGCCAGGTGACCAACAGTGAAGCATCTCCTACACCAGAAAGGGAGCCCCTCATAGTATAGGAGTTGCTTCCAAGGTTTGTCTGCCACCATCAAAACTGCATCACCATAGAGAGGTTTGGAGATGTCCAAATCGATTAAAATACGAGCCACCGTAGTATGCCCAAGATCCCGAGACATAGAATCCATCTTCAAAAAACTACCAACAGTGTTGCCAATAGCTTCAATATCAACATAGTTGCATCAACTTCTAGTGATAATATGATCAAGTATTAAGCCATTTAATATTGAATACATTCAACCATAACAAATGTGTTATAAGGGATCGGTTCATGTTAACATGCAAGTTGATGGCAATGTCAATGGCTCTATACGGGAAAGGGCGCAGGCCTGGTTTTTTGAATTCCTCTGAGATTGCAGAGGGTGATGGCTTTGAGTTGGATGAAGAAGACAATGTTTATCCTTTGTTGAAGGTTTGGAGGCTGCGGCTAGACAATTTTGTTCAGTCTGTGCTTGGGTCTCCCACCTTGGGGCTGAGTTTGCTCAAGTCAGTTTCTTGAGTGTCTGACAATGGGGGTAGCCTCCTGCGTTTTGCACCTTGGGAGGTGTTGTTCTTCCAACCTAGCAGTGTTGCTTTGTTGGTGGTAGTGGATATTTTGTGCATGGCGTGTCTCTGCAATAGTTTTTTTTTAAATGTAGACTTTGGTTTATGTCTTCTATTGGTGTTTTTTGTGCTTGATGTGCCATTTTTGGTGCATTTTTTTGTGAAGATTGTCCTTGGTGGCCCTCTTGTTACTCATTCTACTGGTGGTTGGGTCTAGTTTAGTTCATTTGACTCCCCTGTTCTTGCCATTGTTGCGTGGCTAGGGGTTTTTTTGTTCTTTCACAAGCCCCTATGGGTGTGTGGTGTTGGTGGGTTTTTTCTTTGTCTTTACTTCTGCATTGTTGGGGTCGTTTGTGCTACTCTTCTTTGCAGAAGTCTTGTTCTTGTTCAATGTTTCCTTTTTTCCATATTTTATGGTCTCTGGATTCATTGTGTTGTTTGATTTGGGTATGCCCTGGTTTATGCTTGCTTTTAGTGAGCTGCTCTGCTACTCATGGGACTTGGAATTGTTCTTTTTTCTTCTCATGGGTTCCATAGACTTTTTGGTGGTTTTGAGATCGTTCTTTGGAGTTCCTTTGGAGCTTTTTGCTTTTCAAGGAGTTTCTAAATGGATTTCTATCCTGGCCTTGGTGGTTTGGGATCTATTGTTCTATTGGGTTACTTTACCTGAAGTGAAGGATGTGGTGGATCCTATAAGGACTGTTAGTGTTGCTTCTTTGTGGTGATGGTTCCCTGGTTTTGTGAAGCTATCAGTTGATGACCTCCTTTTACAGAGGTGTATTGTGGGAACTTTCTTGAAAGCTCCTTTGTTCCTTTGGTGGTTTTGGAAACCCTACCCTATTTTGTTGTGGGGGGGTTTTGTGCTTCAGAAAGGCTGCATAGTTAGTGGAAGTGGTTGTTTCATTGTTTGGGTTTGGTTGGAGGGGCCTGCGGCTGTTGGGGTGTTGGTTTCCTCTCTCTCTCATTGCTCTGGAAGTAGCATGGCTTCATGATTCCTTGTATGTCCATTGTTAGGATTTTCTCTTTGTGAAGGGTCCCTCAGCCAGCTCTTGATCAGGTTTTGTTTGTAAAGTGCCCTCGGACATGGGGAGTTTCCTGGTGCAATTATTTTACAGGACAAAGGTTATCTTGTATTTGTGGACTGATTATATCCTCATTGGTCAGGGTTGTTTGAGTCTTCCTATTCTCCTTTGGATTTGGTTGCCCCTTCAGGAGGTGGTTGCCTGTTCTGTCGGAGCTCTTGCTTGCTACCTCTTTCTACAATCGTGATATTCAATAGAGGTGAATGTTGCTCCTATTAAGGTGGAGCCCTCTCCTATTGAGGTGGAGCTAGAGGTTGTAGAGATGGTGGGAAGTGCTTCTCTCCTTGGTTGGTCCCTATTGAGGTGGTGTGTGCTTGCTTTGGAGGGAGGTTTCTTTGGTAGTTTTGGTCCCCACTTCTTCCTTTCCTATAGAGGGGAGCCCCTTCCTTTTGAGGTGGTTTCGGGGTTGGTGTCTGGCTGGTTGGTGCAATTTGAAGAACATGCCTCAACAACAATTAGTGATTCTTACCTCTCTTTTAAAGGAAGTTTGTTAGGCTCAGTTTTGTCTAAGTTGAGTAGAAGGTTTGTTGCAGTCCAACTGTTGCAAGTGGTTTGTGGCCTAGTTGTCTCAGGAAATCTTTTTAGACTTATTGTGTTATGGGTTGTTTCTGGGCTCAAGGCCTTTACTATTTTTGACATAGGACTGTTGTTTGTTCTAAGGGTTCTATCGCTCCTAGTTTTGGTGCCTGGAATGAGTTGTTTAGTTGGTCTTAAACTTAGGACTATTGTTGGTTCTGAGTGTGTTGTCACTCTTGGTTATCTGGTGACCAAGTTCGATGTTAGTTTCTGTTGTGTTTCTATGGTGTTTTCGTTGGTGCTTTATTAGCTTTGTATAAGGTTCTTGGTCCTTTCAAAACTTTGCTTTTCATTTTTGGCCCTTGTGGCTCATTGTGTAAAGGGTACAATGCCCTATAAATGCTACTTGTCTTATCAAAAACAAATGTGTTATAAGGCTTGTCACTAAACACTCAAAGAATATAGAAAATATAAAAAATAATTAGTAATAATAAACATTTGAGGAGGTGAAAGGAAAGCTTGGGCGTGCAAATATAGTGTGCAAGGTTTGTGGGAGACTCCCACGCAGCCATGGAGGAGGCTCAACGCTCCTCCACAAGGGAAGTGATAGGTTAGGGTACGATCTCTCCCCCCCCTCGTGTTTGATTTCTTTTCAGTGGTTATTTGGTGCTCATAGCATGCATAAATGTTCTTTCCCTTGTCACAATATTGATTGCTACTCATGTGTGCTCATTGCGAGCCTTCATTAAAATGAATGGGGAAAAATACCCCTTGATGTTCATTCTAATCAACAAGATTTAGACCCTGGTCCTTCACATCCACTTTCCTTCAAAGATATTGTGGGGGGTGTTAGAGATAACATTCCTAAAGGAGTCAAATTTGTGGTTGAAAGGGCTGAGTGTAGCGAGTGTGAAGATGGAGAAGAACAAGGTAAGCACCTCTCACACTCCCCTAAAAGAGATACCCTAATTCCAAATAAAGCTTTAGAAAATGCAATTGCCTTTGAAGATAATAAATTGGTTAACTCTGTTATCTTCTTCGTTGTGGTTGATGCTAGCAAAATACCAACAAGAACTTATATGGATGAATGGTTTAATAATGTTTGGAATAAGAAAATAGGATTGCATTTTTATTTCTTTAGAATGGTGTTGAAGGGTTTGTTTGTAATCTTCTTTAACAACCCCAAAGCATAGGAAACAGTAATCAAAAGGAAATTTTGGCAAGTTGGGAGAACTGTGTTTTGAGCCCTGTCATGGGATCCTAAAGCTTTGAATGAAGAGATTTTGGCCCTTTCAAGCCCTAGGTGGCTTGTAATAAAACAAGTCCCACCAATGCTCTAGAACTTTATCCCACTTATTTTGGAACCCTATGGGAGCATTGTTAGGGTTGATGACACCAAAACATCCTTGCCTCATTCAGATGCAAGAGCTTTAGTATCACTCTACCCAGGGATTGATATCCCTGGTGAACTGGAAATCAAAATTAAAATGCCACATTTAGGTGTGTTGTGGAAACCCTAGGGGGTCTAAATGCCTACTATATTTGACGTAAAGAAGGCCATATAAGGAGGAATTTCCCTCTAATTAGGAAGAAAAATAAAGATAAGAACTCAAATAGGAAAACCAATAAACCCCCCCGGAAATGGGCAGTGAAGATAACTCAAAAAAGATAAATTGGGAGAGTGAATTAGAAAATCTCTCAGCCAACAAAGAGACACTAAAAGAAGATAGGATGGATCCAAACCTAACAACTAATTCTAGTTTGGACTCTATAATGATTTCTCCAAATCTGCAAAACTCGATGGAAGAACTGAAAGAACCCTTGTCAATGATTAAGAAAGTGGGTTATGAGAATAACAAAGAAGAAAGGATTAACTTAACTGCACACCAAGATTTTAAAAATAAAAATGCCCAAAAACTTGCAATGGATAAAATCAGGTTGAATTTATAGTTGGAAAATAATTTCGGAAATAACCACCTTAATGAAGGAGACACCAATGAGTTGTTAACTGACAAAATTACTAACAGCAAAAACAAAAACATTGTTGATGTAGAGGGCCCCCACCTAGGAAAATTATTCTCAAATCCTAATCCCGAGAATACTGCCCCCCCTTCACAAGAGGTTGTCTTGCATGTTGAACCACCTATTTGGGAAACAAACCCCCTTGATACAGGTGGTACCTATCAAGCAGTGATTGATCCCCCGACTACAATTTATCTAGTAAGGGGTAATGAAATAGTTAATGAAATTAAGATTCAAAAGGGCCTTCCTAAAAAAGAAATAGTAGCTTACTTTGGTCCAAAAGAAGGAAATGAAAGTACTCCCATCTTTGAGGAAGTGGTAACTTCAGATGGATGGACATCTCACTATGGAATGGATTCTACAGATGACGTGGGAGGAATCTCGACTAAGGATGTCACAGAGGAGGAGGAGGCTCCCATAGAAATTACACTCCAAAAAACTAGAAGATACAAAAAAAAGAAAGGGATGAGAGGCAACAGCCCCTTGGCTAAGGACCCCCCCCCCTTTTTGACTAAAGAGAAAAGGAAGAAATATAGTGGGGTTATTATACCTCCTACTGCCAAAAAGGTTGAGCCAGAAAACAAGCTCCCCAATTTTTTTGATAATTTCAAGCCTGAAAAGGAAACCCCCCCCCCATCAATCCTTAAATGGAACTCAACTGCATCTCTTGGAATGTTAAAGGTTTGGAATCTCTAGACAGAAAGTATATAGTGAGAATAATTTTAAACCAAAGGAAAAATAAAGATTTTTTCCTCCTCCAAGAAGTGAAAGTTGTTGGATTTTACTTGGAAACAACCCTCAATTACATTTGGAGGGAGGCCTCCTAGTTTTCCACCAAACATGAAAAAGGAAAGGGGGGGGAGTAGTCATCCTGTTGAAAAGGGACTGGGCTCAATATGTAGTGGGGTTAGGAGTCTCCCCTTGTAATAGGGCAGTTTGGATCACCATCAAGAAAGATGAATCTAGATTTGGTGCATGCTCTATCTATGCTCCTAACGAGTATAGAGAGAGAAGTACCCTGTGGAATTGGTTATGGAGCTTACATGATGTCCCCTGGATTCTAGGGGGGGCACTTCAACCTTGTAGAAATGTGTGAGGAAAAATGGGGAGGAATGAGTTTGGATTGGAAAGAAAATGAGAAGTTTTTCTTGCAAAGAATGAAAGGTAAATTGAATTTTGAAGACCCAATTAGTGGTCAAAAGAAATATTTCTTGGGAATTTGGTTCACATGGTGTAATGCTCAAAGGGTGGGAGAAGAATTTATAGTAGGTTAGACAAATTTTACCTAAATAAGGATTTCTTTTCTATTTAGTCAATGAAAGAAGCATGTAAAGTGGAAGTTATCCCTTACACCCTCTCTGACCATCACCCCATTAGAATAAAGACCAAGCTCAAGATGGCCAACTGAGAGTTAAAGGAGATGGCTAAATATTCTTGCTCAATACTAGCCTCCTCTTGGATGGAGACTACAAGAAATCTATTGAATCCCTACAGGCTATCAATAAATGGATGCACAAAGATGTGGGTACTATTGAAAGATGGGAATTAAATGTGCAAGGGTGTAGATAGTTGTTCCAAACAATAGGAAAGAAAAAGGCTTTGGATACAAGGAGGAAAGAGAATATATTACAAGAGAAACTCCTTGAGATAGAAACCAATCTGCAAGAGAACCCTAAGGATGATGGTTTGCTTGGAAAACTAAACCTGATAAAAAATTATCTAAGAAGGCTGCAAGCAGTGAAAGTGAGGGGTTTGAAGGTGAGATCCAAGATGAATTGGCTTGAGAACGGTGATAAGGGTGTATTCAAGGAAAATAAATAGGATTAAAGAAACATCATAACCAATAGCAACAACCACAAATTTCCTAATTATGCTAACATCCCCAAATCAATAATGAAATGCAATGCAAACAAAGAATTCATAAACAAGAACCATATCACCCAAATTCCATGCTTGCTTGACTCCTCTCCATTATTCTTCTCAACTTTGCTTTAAATTGCTTCAATTGCCCTCAGATCGTGAGTATGCAATATTCACTTGTGTGTATTTTGACCGCAAAACTTTGAAGATTGTGGTTGTTGCTATTTGTTATGGTGTTCCAGTTTATTTTCCCTGAATACATTTGGTGAACCGGACATGAAGTCACGAACTTCAAAAAAATCTATAAAATTTTTGATTTTTGTAGGAAGAGGTATGGATCGACACATTTGTGGCACAGAATGACACATTTGACCTCGAGAACTACATCTGTGGCTTCCCGCGATGCATCTAGTTGGTGAAATATAATTTTCTGATACCTAAAATTTTGAGTTTTCATTTTAATAATTATAGTTTTTTGTTATGACTAATTTGAAGTTTATAGCATGTGATCTAGTGGAGTTAATATAGTTTTCGTACAACAATTGATGAAGATAAAAAAAATACAAACATTTGAACTTCTAATGTGTGGTCTTGTAGGACAATGGTCGAAGAAAATAATCTAAAACTCCTCTTTTGCTTTCTTCCATGCTTTGAGTCTTCACATAGGATTTTCTTTACTAATTAAATGGTTAATGAATCTTGTGTTAAGTCTTCACATAGTATTTTGTTGATTAATTAGGGTGGATTTATTACTATTTTCTAGCCTTGGTGCTTCTGCACATTCTGTTAAATCCTGATTTAATAATAAAAGTATTATCTCCCCTTGCACACTTGGGCGATCCTGGGTGTAAGAGAAATTGTTATTAACTCTAGAGGTCTTGTCTTCATGGGAAAAAGTACTCACCCCAAGAAAATTCAAACTGGCAACGAGCTAAAGCCAAGCTACTCCCGACCGATATATACATGTGAATGCTAATGGAAAACTTAGCATTACAGGTGTAGATTTGTTATACAGACAAGTTAGTCTTGCCTCACGTATAGCCACTTGAATGGGTGTCCTAATTAAAAAATATTGTTTTAGATTGTCAAAATCCCTCTATTTTCTAGTACAAGAGGTTGGACCTCTGAAGCCATCCCACATACTTGCAGTTCTTAGTAGAGATGAAGAGTTTGTCATGGGAGATTCATGAGAACTCGAAGCTTGGCTGACCCAGAGAAGTGAGTGTCATGGAGGGGAGCCAGTGTTGTAAAGCTTCTAATCATCCACTCTGAATAAGCGTAGCTAGATAAATCTAAGTGGGAACTCAACAGATATTGTATTTACCAGCCTTAGGATTTGTAAATGTCTGTTTATTCATTTCAAACACTTTGCTTGGCATGTCTTGTGTGTGTGTGTTCAAATCATATCTGATTCAACAAAGACGTTCAAAAGTTAGTCTTAAACAAGTCTGAGATGTGTCAAAACCTAGGACTAGTTCACTGAACAACGCATCAATCACACAAAAACCCGCATCTGGCATATTGAGTTGCATTTGTTACACATAAACTCCCATCTATCATTCTGAGTCACAATTGTCAAAACCTGCAACGCATCTGATACAAAAAACTGCATCCATAAGCCACTGCAATGCATCTGATATTTTGAACCACATTTGTAGTTTGAAATGATGCATCTACCTATCACATAAACTTTTTTTAATTAACAGACTGAAACTAGATCTAGACCTGAGACTTGATTTTACTAGTAAACCGCATCTGACACTGCAAACCACATCCACTAGTTTCTATGATGCATTTGATACTCTGAACTGCATTTGTAGTCTGGAATGATGCATCTGCTTGTTACAGAAATCCCTACATTTTAGCAAACTCAAAACTCATAACAGTCACTGTAGGATTTCATTATCTGATCTACTCTTTGTTGTAAACTCAATTCAGACCTGTGACCCTCTCATATTTAGATTCATCCTTAGTTTTCCTATTACTTTCATCATTGCATTACTTAGATCATCCTTAGCATACTTAGGGAAATCTTTGTCCATAATACATTGTAGATTTAGGGTAGATAAACTATCTTACCTTGATTGAAAACATAGATTCAAATACGATTGCCTATGAAATATCATTTTACAATTTGTCCTTTGTCATCTTAGTGGAATACCTCAAACTCACTAGGTTAGTTTCAATTCCACTCACTTGACCTGTCACTCAGTCATTCTGGTTTTGATCATAAAACATCATTGGAAATCCTAGTTGGAACCTTGCATCAAACTTGATCAATTAGTGACTCATCCCTTAGTTACTCTAGGATATTGGCATATAGTTTGCATTATACCTTAGTCATTGCATGTCATAATATATACCAACAAAAAAAGACCAAAAATATAGCATAACTTTCATATCCATAGAAATTTTCATTTTAGACATTATCTTAAGTCGTACCTTAGTCATTGCATGTCATAATCTATACAAAAAAAAATAGCTTTTACTTTCACATCTTAGCTAGTTGCATACCCTATAGTTCGTATTTATGTGTCATCCCTTTTTGAGCAAGTCTTATCTTATGGTCCAAACCAGATTACAAAAGAGATGATTAGAAATGGACCCTTCACAACAACATGAGGACTCCTACAATCCCACTAGCGAATTGAACTTCGGGTCAACATCACAAGAACCTCCAAAGTCATATGCCAAACAATTTGAAAACTTCCTTGAGAGAGACGAACAAGGTCGTATCACTATTGAAGAACTTGAGGTAGCAACCCAGGATCCTGAGGTTGTTGAATTTTTTGATGAGCTCATCATGCTCAACCCTGAGAAATTTTTAGCCAAACTCATAGCAGATGGAGTTAAATTACCTCCTGGATTTGACATAAACACGCTACAAGTGGTACCTTCTCCTGAAAATGTCTCAAACCAAAACCAGGGTCATACGACACAGGTTCCACAGAATGTTATACCACAGCTAAACCTCAACATACCTTTAGGAGGAGCTACACAGAGTTCTGCAATGGTTCACACTACTCTCACTTTTGGGATGCCTTTCACAACTCCACCTAAAACATCATCTGCTATAAAGTCCATGATACAGGTTGTGACCCAATCAACATCGACACCTATAATACATTCAACAACACCACCGACAGGTGCTAATCCCTTTGTGACCTCAACGAACACCATAAATACTACCTCGAACAATCCTCCTAGACGCAAGAGAGTAAGATTTTCAGGTTTAGGACCCACACCTAGGGTTAATGTCAAGGGTCCCACATATAGTCATGTTATTCCCCAAAACACTGCTACATAAGGACAACAAGGTACACATACCAGGATTCTAGCACAACCAGGGTTTCGATCAAATACCTTTATGCTAAACACGTCACAACAAGGTACCCATGCACAACACAAAATTTGGAACACAAAAGGGCAACCCAACATAAATACCACATATACACATATACCTCAGGTACAGCAACATACGCCTTCATACAACTACCATGTACCTACACAAAATGTGGGACTTGATGAGACGAATGACTTACAAAACCCATAGGTGGATGCTCTAACCACACAAATGCTTGCTTTACAGAAACAAGTGGAGAACATGCATGTAACAACCAAAAAATCCTACAACATGCAAGACTTGCATCCATACCATTTTGATAGGAGCATCTACATGCCTCCTTTTCCACAAGGATACACAATTTCAATCTTTCCAAAGTACAAAGGAACACACAACCCAATAGAGCACATCAAAGAATTTAGCACGACTTGTGTTGACATTGCCTCAAAACACACATACTTGATGAGATTATTCCCTAGAACTCTTATGGGTCCTATACTTGAGTGGTTTTCACGATTACCTGAGGGCATAACAACATGGTCCGAATTGGCCAACAAATTTGTAGATAACTATGCCTTTAACATTGAAAATGATATCACATTAGCCACCTTGTGTCCTCGAAATAAGAAGAGGGAGTGTCCTTTATCAAATACTTCTAGAGATGGAGAAAATTGGCAAGCCGACGCCAAATAGAGATCCTTGGAAAACAAAAGGTGGACATGTTTGTCGAAAACCTCCTAGATGCTTTAAAAGATCCCTTGCAAGTTCATTATTGTGCACACTTTGCAGACCTAGTGGAAAAAGGAACAATGATTGAGAGATCACTTGTCACTAAAGGCACCCTCATATTCTCTAAGAATACCAGTACTCAACAAATGTTCAATGACAAAAATAAATACTAGTCTCGAAACAAAAATTTCACGAATGATAGGGTTGTGGATACCAAAGTTGTACAAAAAATTGGTCTTGCTGTCACTCTAAGAGGACCTGAAGCCTCAACGACTACACTACAAACCCCTACACCAACGATAAATTCCCTATGAAACAATCAGGGACTAGGACAACAAAGACCACCTAGGCAATACATTAAACATGAATACACTCTCCTTGGAGAACCCATTGAAACGGTACTTAAGAAACTTGTTCAATTAGGTTCTGTACAACTATAGGAACCCATGTTTTACGTGTTTAATTTTAAATCCTCTTGGTGGGACGATGATGCGTTTTGTGAATATCACTGAGGTAAAGGACACAAAACATCCACTTGTAGACAATTGAAAAATACTATCTGGACCTTATCAAAGATAGAGTAATCGAGGTAGAGGGACAACAACAACACACTTCCAATCAAGATCACACAATCTATAAGACTCCCCTTTAGGACCATGGTTCGGGGAAAGCCTCTGGTTCAGGTACTAAAAACAATAACAAAACTAGTTATATGGCTACTAGCTATAATTATGCCAAGATCCTCCATCTTCACATTGCAGATGAACACATCAAAACCATTAGCATCAAGAAGACCCCAGAATGGGTTGTAAACACTCATAGAACTAAAATAGCCATACCTACCCCTTCACTACCCAAGTAGTCCCAAGCTAAAGGCCATTTCAACTTGTTGGATCAGCTAGAGAAAACTCCAACACAAATATCCATATTGGAATTGCTACACACATCACTCGAGCATAGGGCCATCCTAGATATGTTGAAGGAAACCTCTGACCCAAACAACCTCAATATCGACTGATTTCAAGCCATGGTTGGATTCCATGCAAGCTCTCACCATGTTACCTTCTCTGGCAGAGACTACTCAACCCAAAAGATGAACCATAATGACTCACTACACATTGAAGCCTTCATCCATCAAAATAGCATCAAACGAGTCTTGATAGATGGCAGAGTGGGATTGAATGTTTGTTCCTTAAAATCGGTTAAGGCATTGGGTTTTTCTGAAGTATGTGTGGATAAGACAAAGAGCATAGACATAAAAGGTTATGATGATGATGAATCATCCTCCCAAGGCACGATAACACTTCCACTCTGAGTGGGACCCATGGTGTTGGATACTACTTTCCAAGTATTGGATCTGGAGATCCCCTATAATATTGTCCCTCAGTCATCTACCTCCACATCTTCTGCTTTCACTGCCAAATCCAAAGGCCCTGAGATCCATATTCAAGGCAAGGGATGCAGAGAATACAACATGAACACTACCTTCTACATCACCACAATGCCAAAATCACAAAAGACATATGGAAAGCTATGTTACAACATGGAACCTAAGGTCCTGATTGATGTACCTCCCAAAACTACTTTCCTTAAATGGGGAGACCTTGGCAAAGAAGATATTGAAGATGTGTTTAGTCGGGTCTCTAAAGAAGATGAGACACCACTTCCAATAGAGCAATACGGTAAAGGCTTTCTAATGATGCAAGCAAAAGGGTATGATAGAACTAGTAGTTTGGGCATAAATAAAAACAGACGAAGAGAACCCTACATACCTATTAAATGGGGGAAAAATATTGGGTTAGGATGGAAACCACTGTAGGTGGGTACCACTAAAACTAAATTTCCTTCAAATAAGGAAGTATGTGCTTCTGAATGTGTCGAGACATTGGAGGATTCTAACGATGACTTTTATGATGAAAATGATTCCAACAACTGGGAATGAGAATCCTATGCCTCTAGCGCTTACGAATTGGACAACATTTTCCATGATTTAGATAAACCTAGACCTAAGGTAACCAACTGTATGAACATCAACATTCAAGACAATAACTCAATCCTTACCTTATCAGCTACTTTCCTACCTTTTGCAAATATCTATGATGACACTTCCCTAGTCTACCCACAACTGATTGACTAGGACCAACAAGGTCCTATCATTTTGGATACCTTTGAGAATGATGAAGTTATTGTTGAGTTCATGGGACTAAGAGAAGGAATGCCACAAGGAGACCATAAAGCTGGCTTCACGATAGAACTTGATGTGGCAGCATACTTTGGGGAGACTACATCACCCTCTAGTCACAAAAATAATAATAAGGAGAGAAAGGAAAGGTCTTTGGGTGAAAACTACGAGGCACCCTATGATCATGGAAAGGTAAAAACAAAGGATGTATCTGAAGGTGAAAAGCTCTCTAAGGAACTTAAGGATGGAGGGTTGGAATTTCTCCCTGTCACACAAGAGCGATCACTGATGCTAATTGAAGATACACAAGAGGTCAAAATTGGAGCACTTGAAGATCCTAAGATAGTGTTACTAGCAACTTCTTGACAAAAGAAGAAAAACCAAAATTCCAAGCATTCTTCACACAGTGCAAAGGTAGTTTTTTCTAGTCATACGTTGGCATGCCTAGGTTGGACCATGAGCTAGTCTTACATCATTTGTCATTGAATCTAGATGTTAAACCAGTAAAGTAAAAAATCTAGAAAATACATCCGCAAATTGCCTTGTTGGTCAAGATAGAACTAAAGAAACTCCTGGATGTTGGCTTCATCGGGTCTATTGATTATGTAGACTAGATCTCCAATCTGGTACCTATCACCAAACCAAATGGACAAATCCGCATATGTACCGACTTCAAGGATTTAAACAAGGCATGCCCTAAAGACGACTTTCCTCTCCCCATCATTGACATGATTGTGGATCTTACAGCAGGATACAAGATGTTGTGCCTTATGGATGGTTTCTTTAGCTATAATTAAATTCATATTGCTCCAAAATACCAACATAAAACAACTTTCACTTGTCCATGGGGTACCTATAGCTGGAACTTCATGCCTTTTGGGCTGAAAAATGTAGGAGCTACATACCAACGGGCAGTGTCTACAATATTTCATGACCTAAAGCACACACTAATGGAGGACTATGTTGATGATATCCTAGCAAAGTCATTAACTAGAGTTGATCATCTAAAGGTTTTTGAAAAAGTCTTTCAATGACTAGAATAGTACAAGGTACATCTAAACCCAAAGAAGTGTGTCTTTGGGGTAAAGTTAGGAAAATTATTGGGATTCATCATCTCATAGTGAGGCATAGAAGTTGATCTCACCAAGGTAAAAGCCATCATAGACATGCCTCCCCAAAAGAACATCAATCAACTAAGATTCTTATAGGGGAGACTACAATCTATTAGGAGATTCATTTCTCAACTCGTAGACAAATGCCATCAATTTTAGTACCTATTACATAAAGGGATCCCATTCATATGGACTGAAAAATGCTAGGAAGCCTTTCAATAGATAAAATACTATCTTCTAACACTGCCTATGTTGATGCCACCAATAGATGGGAAGCCCCTCATATTATATGTATCTACAACCACAACAACACTAGGGGCACTACTTGCTCAAAATGACCATGAGGAAAAGGAAAGAGCAATCTAATATATTGCTAGGACTTTGGTGGGGTATCAACTCAACTACACTTATATTGAATGGGCCTGCCTTGCAGTGGTCTTTACAACACAAAAATTAAGGCATTACATGACGAACCACCAAATGAAGCTGGTAGCAAAAATTGATCCACTCAAGTATCTTCTTAATAGAGTAGCATTTACAGGGCGATTAGCAAAATGGGATCATGGTCCTTAGTGACTATGACATCCAATATGTTGAGCACACGATGATCAAGGGACAAGTAATTGTAGATCAACTCGCAGATGCACCAACACAAGCAGAACATCCCCTCATCACTAATTTTTTGGATGTCACTTTTCACTCTTGAGACAGGTGATGTATGAAAGATGTGCTTTGATGGATCCCATACCAATCATGGATCAGGTGTCAGAATACTATTTGTTACCCCATAAGGTGACACAATACAAAAATCATTCAAAATTGCATTCCCTTGTACAAACAATATTGTAGAGTATTAGGCCCTATTAACAGGATTGTGTATTGCAGTCAAGTGGAAGATCCAAAGTATACAGGTCTTTGGAGATTCACAGTTAGTCATCAATCTGGTCAATGATGAATATGACACAAAGGATGATAAATTGACCCCTTATAAGAAAATGGTCGACAACTTCAAGCTTTACTTTTTCAATGTCACCTTTTGTCAGATACCCCGCATACAAAATAGAGAAGCAGATGCCATGACAACCATCAGATCGCTCTTGGACATACCTAACAAAATTTCACAGCATGAGTTCTTAGTGGAACAACTATTGGCCCCCGCTTTCGACATCCTAGAATCCAAAATGGTTTGTGAACTTGTTGGTCCCTAGTCACCTTGGTACCTAGATACTTATAAGTACCTCCATTCCTATATTTTACCTAATAGCCTGTCCAATAATCAATGCAAGAAATTTATCCGAAAATCCTCCTATTATGCCATCATCGAGGATACCTTGTACCGACGTGCCTTTGACAATACCCTACTCCGATGTCTTGATAAGATTGAAGCAAAAATAACCTTACATGAAGTGCACCAAGGAATTTGTGGGGTTCACTCAAGTGGTCCTACCTTAGCCAAAAATATTATGTGGCTGGGATATTATTGGTCGACTATGGAATAGGAGGCATACCAATTTGTCAAAAGATGTAGAGAATTTCAAGTTCATGGTGATCATATTCATGCTCCAGCACAGGAACTAAGGCCTATCACTTCGCCTTGGCCTTTTGCTCAATGGGGACTCGACCTCGTGGGAAAAATTCACCCCACTTCCACGAATGGCAACAAATTCATTATAACCGCCACTGAATACTTTACCAAATGGGTAGAGGCCATTCCCCTTACCTACATTACTGACAACCAAATAGCTAAGTTCATTCTTAATTACATCATTTTCTGCTATGGTATTCTAGAGTCCATAATCACAGGCAATGGTCATCCCTTCAAAAACTAGGACATCTACAAACTGTGTGAACAATTCCACATTCAACACAATTTTTCCACTTCTTACTACCCACAGGGCAACAGTCAAGCCGAGGTATCCAATAAAACCATTGTCAAAATCCTTAAGAAAATTGTCAATGTCGCTAGTTGTGACTAACACATCCAACTTAACCCTACCTTATGGGCATATCGAACTAGCATTCGTACTCCCACTGGAGCCACCCGATTTTCCCTAGTCTTTGGTTCAGAGGCTATTCTCCCCATTGAGGTCAAAGTTCCCTCCCTCTGAATATCCATGAAAGGGTTAATCAATGATGAAGAGTACAAAATATCTAGGTTGCATGAGCTGGAATTATTGGATGAGAAAAGATAGAATGCACTAACCCACTTACAAGCATATCAGAACCGTCTTTGCAGAAGTTACAACAAAAA